>JASPKZ010007721.1:227500-511045 GCA_030220185.1 Diploptera punctata | reverse complement strand
TACTACTACTACTACTACTACTCTACTACGACTACTACTACTACGACTACGACTACTACAATACTACTACTACAATAATACTACACACTACTACGTACTACTACGACTACCTACTACTACTAACTACTACTAATACTACTACTACTACTACTTACTACTACTACTACTACTACCTTAAACTACTACTACTATCACAACTACCTCTACTGTTATTACTACTACTATGATCTACTAATACTACTATACATCATGTTAATTTTAACGATGATCATAATAATCATAATCATGTTAATTTTAACGATGATCATAATAATCATAATCATGTTAATTTTAACGATGATCATAATATAATATAATCATGTTAATTTTAAACGATGATCATAATAATCATAATCATGTTAATTTTAACGATGATCATAATAATCATAATCATGTTAATTTTAACGATGATCATAATAATCATAATCATGTTAATTTTAACGATGATCATAATAATCATAATCATGTTAATTTTAACGATGATCATAATAATCATAATCATGTTAATTTTAACGATGATCATAATAATCATAATCATGTTAATTTTAACGATGATCATAATAATCATAATCATGTTAATTTTAACGATGATCATAATAATCATAATCATGTTAATTTTAACGATGATCATAATAATCATAATCATGTTAATTTTAACGATGATCATAATAATCATAATCATGTTAATTTTAACGATGATCATAATAATCATAATCATGTTAATTTTAACGATGATCATAATAATCATAATCATGTTAATTTTAACGATGATCATAATAATCATAATCATGTTAATTTTAACGATGATCATAATAATCATAATCATGTTAATTTTAACGATGATCATAATAATCATAATCATGTTAATTTTAACGATGATCATAATAATCATAATCATGTTAATTTAACGATGATCATAATAATCATAATCATGTTAATTTTAACGATGATCATAATAATCATAATCATGTTAATTTTAACGATGATCATAATAATCATAATCATGTTAATTTTAACGATGATCATAATAATCATAATCATGTTAATTTTAACGATGATCATAATAATCATAATCATGTTAATTTTAACGATGATCATAATAATCATAATCATGTTAATTTTAACGATGATCATAATAATCATAATCATGTTAATTTTAACGATGATCATAATAATCATAATCATGTTAATTTTAACGATGATCATAATAATCATAATCATGTTAATTTAACGATGATCATAATAATCATAATCATGTTAATTTTAACGATGATCATAATAATCATAATCATGTTAATTTTAACGATGATCATAATAATCATAATCATGTTAATTTAACGATGATCATAATAATCATAATCATGTTAATTTTAACGATGATCATAATAATCATAATCATGTTAATTTTAACGATGATCATAATAATCATAATCATGTTAATTTTAACGATGATCATAATAATCATAATCATGTTAATTTTAACGATGATCATAATAATCATAATCATGTTAATTTTAACGATGATCATAATAATCATAATCATGTTAATTTTAACGATGATCATAATAATCATAATCATGTTAATTTTAACGATGATCATAATAATCATAATCATGTTAATTTTAACGATGATCATAATAATCATAATCATGTTAATTTTAACGATGATCATAATAATCATAATCATGTTAATTTTAACGATGATCATAATAATCATAATCATGTTAATTTTAACGATGATCATAATAATCATAATCATGTTAATTTTAACGATGATCATAATAATCATAATCATGTTAATTTTAACGATGATCATAATAATCATAATCATGTTAATTTTAACGATGATCATATAATATCATAATCATGTTAATTTTAACGATGATCATAATAATCATAATCATGTTAATTTTAACGATGATCATAATAATCATAATCATGTTAATTTTAACGATGATCATAATAATCATAATCATGTTAATTTTAACGATGATCATAATAATCATAATCATGTTAATTTTAACGATGATCATAATAATCATAATCATGTTAATTTTAACGATGATCATAATAATCATAATCATGTTAATTTTTAACGATGATCATAATAATCATAATCATGTTAATTTTAACGATGATCATAATAATCATAATCATGTTAATTTTAACGATGATCATAATAATCATAATCATGTTAATTTTAACGATGATCATAATAATCATAATCATGTTAATTTTAACGATGATCATAATAATCATAATCATGTTAATTTTAACGATGATCATAATAATCATAATCATGTTAATTTTAACGATGATCATAATAATCATAATCATGTTAATTTTAACGATGATCATAATAATCATAATCATGTTAATTTTAACGATGATCATAATAATCATAATCATGTTAATTTTAACGATGATCATAATAATCATAATCATGTTAATTTTAACGATGATCATAATAATCATAATCATGTTAATTTTAACGATGATCATAATAATCATAATCATGTTAATTTTAACGATGATCATAATAATCATAATCATGTTAATTTTAACGATGATCATAATAATCATAATCATGTTAATTTTAACGATGATCATAATAATCATAATCATGTTAATTTTAACGATGATCATAATAATCATAATCATGTTAATTTTAACGATGATCATAATAATCATAATCATGTTAATTTTAACGATGATCATAATAATCATAATCATGTTAATTTTAACGATGATCATAATAATCATAATCATGTTAATTTTAACGATGATCATAATAATCATAATCATGTTAATTTTAACGATGATCATAATAATCATAATCATGTTAATTTTAACGATGATCATAATAATCATAATCATGTTAATTTTAACGATGATCATAATAATCATAATCATGTTAATTTTAACGATGATCATAATAATCATAATCATGTTAATTTTAACGATGATCATAATAATCATAATCATGTTAATTTTAACGATGATCATAATAATCATAATCATGTTAATTTTAACGATGATCATAATAATCATAATCATGTTAATTTTAACGATGATCATAATAATCATAATCATGTTAATTTTAACGATGATCATAATAATCATAATCATGTTATTTTAACGATGATCATAATAATCATAATCATGTTAATTTTAACGATGATCATAATAATCATAATCATGTTAATTTTAACGATGATCATAATAATCATAATCATGTTAATTTTAACGATGATCATAATAATCATAATCATGTTAATTTTAACGATGATCATAATAATCATAATCATGTTAATTTTAACGATGATCATAATAATCATAATCATGTTAATTTTAACGATGATCATAATAATCATAATCATGTTAATTTTAACGATGATCATAATAATCATAATCATGTTAATTTTAACGATGATCATAATAATCATAATCATGTTAATTTTAACGATGATCATAATAATCATAATCATGTTAATTTTAACGATGATCATAATAATCATAATCATGTTAATTTTAACGATGATCATAATAATCATAATCATGTTAATTTTAACGATGATCATAATAATCATAATCATGTTAATTTTAACGATGATCATAATAATCATAATCATGTTAATTTTAACGATGATCATAATAATCATAATCATGTTAATTTTAACGATGATCATAATAATCATAATCATGTTAATTTAACGATGATCATAATAATCATAATCATGTTAATTTTAACGATGATCATAATAATCATAATCATGTTAATTTTAACGATGATCATAATAATCATAATCATGTTAATTTTAACGATGATCATAATAATCATAATCATGTTAATTTTAACGATGATCATAATAATCATAATCATGTTAATTTTAACGATGATCATAATAATCATAATCATGTTAATTTTAACGATGATCATAATAATCATAATCATGTTAATTTTAACGATGATCATAATAATCATAATCATGTTAATTTTAACGATGATCATAATAATCATAATCATGTTAATTTTAACGATGATCATAATAATCATAATCATGTTAATTTTAACGATGATCATAATAATCATAATCATGTTAATTTTAACGATGATCATAATAATCATAATCATGTTAATTTTAACGATGATCATAATAATCATAATCATGTTAATTTTAACGATGATCATAATAATCATAATCATGTTAATTTTAACGATGATCATAATAATCATAATCATGTTAATTTTAACGATGATCATAATAATCATAATCATGTTAATTTTAACGATGATCATAATAATCATAATCATGTTAATTTTAACGATGATCATAATAATCATAATCATGTTAATTTTAACGATGATCATAATAATCATAATCATGTTAATTTTAACGATGATCATAATAATCATAATCATGTTAATTTTAACGATGATCATAATAATCATAATCATGTTAATTTTAACGATGATCATAATAATCATAATCATGTTAATTTTAACGATGATCATAATAATCATAATCATGTTAATTTTAACGATGATCATAATAATCATAATCATGTTAATTTTAACGATGATCATAATAATCATAATCATGTTAATTTTAACGATGATCATAATAATCATAATCATGTTAATTTTAACGATGATCATAATAATCATAATCATGTTAATTTTAACGATGATCATAATAATCATAATCATGTTAATTTTAACGATGATCATAATAATCATAATCATGTTAATTTTAACGATGATCATAATAATCATAATCATGTTAATTTTAACGATGATCATAATAATCATAATCATGTTAATTTTAACGATGATCATAATAATCATAATCATGTTAATTTTAACGATGATCATAATAATCATAATCATGTTAATTTTAACGATGATCATAATAATCATAATCATGTTAATTTTAACGATGATCATAATAATCATAATCATGTTAATTTTAACGATGATCATAATAATCATAATCATGTTAATTTTAACGATGATCATAATAATCATAATCATGTTAATTTTAACGATGATCATAATAATCATAATCATGTTAATTTTAACGATGATCATAATAATCATAATGATGTTAATTTTAACGATGATCATAATAATCATAATGATGTTAATTTTAACGATGATCATAATAATCATAATGATGTTAATTTTAACGATGATCATAATAATCATAATGATGTTAATTTTAACGATGATCATAATAATCATAATGATGTTAATTTTAACGATGATCATAATAATCATAATGATGTTAATTTTAACGATGATCATAATAATCATAATGATGTTAATTTTAACGATGATCATAATAATCATAATGATGTTAATTTTAACGATGATCATAATAATCATAATGATGTTAATTTTAACGATGATCATAATAATCATAATGATGTTAATTTTAACGATGATCATAATAATCATAATGATGTTAATTTTAACGATGATCATAATAATCATAATGATGTTAATTTTAACGATGATCATAATAATCATAATGATGTTAATTTTAACGATGATCATAATAATCATAATATGATGTTAATTTTAACGATGATCATAATAATCATAATGATGTTAATTTTAACGATGATCATAATAATCATAATGATGTTAATTTTAACGATGATCATAATAATCATAATTATGTTAATTTTAACGATGATCATAATAATCATAATTATGTTAATTTTAACGATGATCATAATAATCATAATGATGTTAATTTTAACGATGATCATAATAATCATAATGATGTTAATTTTAACGATGATCATAATAATCATAATGATGTTAATTTTAACGATGATCATAATAATCATAATGATGTTAATTTTAACGATGATCATAATAATCATAATGATGTTAATTTTAACGATGATCATAATAATCATAATGATGTTAATTTTAACGATGATCATAATAATCATAATGATGTTAATTTTAACGATGATCATAATAATCATAATGATGTTAATTTTAACGATGATCATAATAATCATAATGATGTTAATTTTAACGATGATCATAATAATCATAATGATGTAATTTTAACGATGATCATAATAATCATAATGATGTTAATTTTAACGATGATCATAATAATCATAATGATGTTAATTTTAACGATGATCATAATAATCATAATGATGTTAATTTTAACGATGATCATAATAATCATAATGATGTTAATTTTAACGATGATCATAATAATCATAATGATGTTAATTTTAACGATGATCATAATAATCATAATGATGTTAATTTTAACGATGATCATAATAATCATAATGATGTTAATTTTAACGATGATCATAATAATCATAATGATGTTAATTTTAACGATGATCATAATAATCATAATGATGTTAATTTTAACGATGATCATAATAATCATAATGATGTTAATTTTAACGATGATCATAATAATCATAATGATGTTAATTTTAACGATGATCATAATAATCATAATGATGTTAATTTTAACGATGATCATAATAATCATAATGATGTTAATTTTAACGATGATCATAATAATCATAATGATGTTAATTTTAACGATGATCATAATAATGATGTTAATTTTAACGATGATCATAATAATGATGTTAATTTTAACGATGATCATAATAATGATGTTAATTTTAACGATGATCATAATAATGATGTTAATTTTAACGATGATCATAATAATGATGTTAATTTTAACGATGATCAATAATGATGTTAATTTTAACGATGATCATAATAATATATGATGTTAATTTTAACGATGATCATAATAATCATAATGATGTTAATTTTAACGATGATCATAATAATCATAATGATGTTAATTTTAACGATGATCATAATAATCATAATGATGTTAATTTTAACGATGATCATAATAATCATAATGATGTTAATTTTAACGATGATCATAATAATCATAATGATGTTAATTTTAACGATGATCATAATAATCATAATGATGTTAATTTTAACGATGATCATAATAATCATAATGATGTTAATTTTAACGATGATCATAATAATCATAATGATGTTAATTTTAACGATGATCATAATAATCATAATGATGTTAATTTTAACGATGATCATAATAATCATAATGATGTTAATTTTAACGATGATCATAATAATCATAATGATGTTAATTTTAACGATGATCATAATAATCATAATGATGTTAATTTTAACGATGATCATAATAATCATAATGATGTTAATTTTAACGATGATCATAATAATCATAATGATGTTAATTTTAACGATGATCATAATAATCATAATGATGTTAATTTTAACGATGATCATAATAATCATAATGATGTTAATTTTAACGATGATCATAATAATCATAATGATGTTAATTTTAACGATGATCATAATAATCATAATGATGTTAATTTTAACGATGATCATAATAATCATAATGATGTTAATTTTAACGATGATCATAATAATCATAATGATGTTAATTTTAACGATGATCATAATAATCATAATGATGTTAATTTTAACGATGATCATAATAATCATAATGATGTTAATTTTAACGATGATCATAATAATCATAATGATGTTAATTTTAACGATGATCATAATAATCATAATGATGTTAATTTTAACGATGATCATAATAATCATAATGATGTTAATTTTAACGATGATCATAATAATCATAATGATGTTAATTTTAACGATGATCATAATAATCATAATGATGTTAATTTTAACGATGATCATAATAATCATAATCATGTTAATTTTAACGATGATCATAATAATGATGTTAATTTTAACGATGATCATAATAATGATGTTAATTTTAACGATGATCATAATAATGATGTTAATTTTAACGATGATCATAATAATGATGTTAATTTTAACGATGATCATAATAATGATGTTAATTTTAACGATGATCATAATAATATGATGTTAATTTTAACGATGATCATAATAATGATGTTAATTTTAACGATGATCATAATAATCATAATGATGTTAATTTTAACGATGATCATAATAATCATAATGATGTTAATTTTAACGATGATCATAATAATCATAATGATGTTAATTTTAACGATGATCATAATAATCATAATGATGTTAATTTTAACGATGATCATAATAATCATAATGATGTTAATTTTAACGATGATCATAATAATCATAATGATGTTAATTTTAACGATGATCATAATAATCATAATGATGTTAATTTTAACGATGATCATAATAATCATAATGATGTTAATTTTAACGATGATCATAATAATCATAATGATGTTAATTTTAACGATGATCATAATAATCATAATGATGTTAATTTTAACGATGATCATAATAATCATAATGATGTTAATTTTAACGATGATCATAATAATCATAATGATGTTAATTTTAACGATGATCATAATAATCATAATGATGTTAATTTTAACGATGATCATAATAATCATAATGATGTTAATTTTAACGATGATCATAATAATCATAATGATGTTAATTTTAACGATGATCATAATAATCATAATGATGTTAATTTTAACGATGATCATAATAATCATAATGATGTTAATTTTAACGATGATCATAATAATCATAATGATGTTAATTTTAACGATGATCATAATAATCATAATGATGTTAATTTTAACGATGATCATAATCATAATAATGATGTTAATTTTAACGATGATCATAATAATCATAATGATGTTAATTTTAACGATGATCATAATAATCATAATGATGTTAATTTTAACGATGATCATAATAATCATAATGATGTTAATTTTAACGATGATCATAATAATCATAATGATGTTAATTTTAACGATGATCATAATAATCATAATCATGTTAATTTTAACGATGATCATAATAATCATAATCATGTTAATTTTAACGATGATCATAATAATCATAATCATGTTAATTTTAACGATGATCATAATAATCATAATCATGTTAATTTTAACGATGATCATAATAATCATAATCATGTTAATTTTAACGATGATCATAATAATCATAATCATGTTAATTTTAACGATGATCATAATAATCATAATCATGTTAATTTTAACGATGATCATAATAATCATAATCATGTTAATTTTAACGATGATCATAATAATCATAATCATGTTAATTTTAACGATGATCATAATAATCATAATCATGTTAATTTTAACGATGATCATAATAATCATAATCATGTTAATTTTAACGATGATCATAATAATCATAATCATGTTAATTTTAACGATGATCATAATAATCATAATCATGTTAATTTTAACGATGATCATAATAATCATAATCATGTTAATTTTAACGATGATCATAATAATCATAATCATGTTAATTTTAACGATGATCATAATAATCATAATCATGTTAATTTTAACGATGATCATAATAATCATAATCATGTTAATTTTAACGATGATCATAATAATCATAATCATGTTAATTTTAACGATGATCATAATAATCATAATCATGTTAATTTTAACGATGATCATAATAATCATAATCATGTTAATTTTAACGATGATCATAATAATCATAATCATGTTAATTTTAACGATGATCATAATAATCATAATCATGTTAATTTTAACGATGATCATAATAATCATAATCATGTTAATTTTAACGATGATCATAATAATCATAATCATGTTAATTTTAACGATGATCATAATAATCATAATCATGTTAATTTTAACGATGATCATAATAATCATAATCATGTTAATTTTAACGATGATCATAATAATCATAATCATGTTAATTTTAACGATGATCATAATAATCATAATCATGTTAATTTTAACGATGATCATAATAATCATAATCATGTTAATTTTAACGATGATCATAATAATCATAATCATGTTAATTTTAACGATGATCATAATAATCATAATCATGTTAATTTTAACGATGATCATAATAATCATAATCATGTTAATTTTAACGATGATCATAATAATCATAATCATGTTAATTTTAACGATGATCATAATAATCATAATCATGTTAATTTTAACGATGATCATAATAATCATAATCATGTTAATTTTAACGATGATCATAATAATCATAATCATGTTAATTTTAACGATGATCATAATAATCATAATCATGTTAATTTTAACGATGATCATAATAATCATAATCATGTTAATTTTAACGATGATCATAATAATCATAATCATGTTAATTTTAACGATGATCATAATAATCATAATCATGTTAATTTTAACGATGATCATAATAATCATAATCATGTTAATTTTAACGATGATCATAATAATCATAATCATGTTAATTTTAACGATGATCATAATAATCATAATCATGTTAATTTTAACGATGATCATAATAATCATAATCATGTTAATTTTAACGATGATCATAATAATCATAATCATGTTAATTTTAACGATGATCATAATAATCATAATCATGTTAATTTTAACGATGATCATAATAATCATAATCATGTTAATTTTAACGATGATCATAATAATCATAATCATGTTAATTTTAACGATGATCATAATAATCATAATCATGTTAATTTTAACGATGATCATAATAATCATAATCATGTTAATTTTAACGATGATCATAATAATCATAATCATGTTAATTTTAACGATGATCATAATAATCATAATCATGTTAATTTTAACGATGATCATAATAATCATAATCATGTTAATTTTAACGATGATCATAATAATCATAATCATGTTAATTTTAACGATGATCATAATAATCATAATCATGTTAATTTTAACGATGATCATAATAATCATAATCATGTTAATTTTAACGATGATCATAATAATCATAATCATGTTAATTTTAACGATGATCATAATAATCATAATCATGTTAATTTTAACGATGATCATAATAATCATAATCATGTTAATTTTAACGATGATGATAATAATCATAATCATGTTAATTTTAACGATGATCATAATAATCATAATCATGTTAATTTTAACGATGATGATAATAATCATAATCATGTTAATTTTAATCATTGTAATGCCCTAATGGGAGTCAATTACCAATCACGTTTCAATGAATTTTGATTTACAACCAATCACAGTCTTATTTCAGCTCGAATTTATCAACTTAAGTTTATCATATTAAATAAAGCTCCTCCTTTTTTACCATTTGAGTAGGTCAGAGCATTATTTTGCTGTGACTGACTCTCTAAGAAATACGTTGAATATAGTAATTTATATATTCAGATGTAAGAATCATAAAATGCAAGTGGCTCGGAGATTGTATTTATGGTGCAAGAATGTAAACAAGTACCACTTGCGAGATATAAGAGAAAAAAATTATAGCAATTGATTATACCACAATAAAAAGAAACCTTTGTTTGCACTTTCTTAAACTATTATTTCCCAGGTATTAACGTTCCAGAAAAATATAATTGACATATTTACATCATAGGACGTCAGAAATTAATTAATCTTCTTCTTCTTCTACTACAAGGTTTAGGCTATGCAGCCTGTTCCGGCGAAGTTAAAAGTGGAGTCCATCTTCTACGTGGTCGGCCAACATCTCTTGTTCCTCTGGGATTATACAGGAAGGTTCGTTTTGGTATTATTTCGTTGTTCATTCTCAGTAAGTGTTCTGTAAGGCGGCCAGATGAATGTCCTATTACTAAAAAGCGAAGGAGAAAGCCGGACGGAAACACTGATGATGAAATTAATTAATAACCTACAATATTGGATATATTATACAGTTTGAGGCGTTTCATTTTTTCTCCATTAGGGTGCATTCTTACAATATTTATTTGGCAATAAATAATATGATCTGGTTGCAGTGGATGAACAAATGAAACATAACAAACGTTTCTCATTTGTTTTCAATCATCGCCGTTTACATTAAGTATATAAATAATTTAAAATAACGGTATTTAAATAATGATTTGTGAGTAAACAGCTTAATTTTATTCGTTAAGTAGTTCTAACGAATGCCACTCTTGATTTTCATATTCTCTAGATAAATTCAGTCGTCACTTCGTGACATCGTGAATTTATCGATAATTTGGGAACCACTCCTGGCATTACTTATGACAATGATTATTTTAATTATAATAGTTTTAATGGTAAAAATAAACCAAAATTTTATTTATAATAATAATAATAATATTTTTATGATAATACAATAATATTAATTTCAATAATAATTATTATAAACTTTATAACTATAATATTAACGGCATTGCATTAGGTAGTTAGCCAGCTAGTTAGTACTGAGTGTAGATATTTTTAATTCATTAATATACTACTAAAATATTAGAGGAACACATGTTTAAACCAAAGCCACAAAATAAACATTGTAACAATTTAATTTTTAAGAGTCAGATGTTTTGAGTTCAAGTGTTGTTTGAAATCAGATTGAAGATCTCCTGGGTTTTATTAATTTTTCTCTGAATATGTTAGTGAAATTCCAACAATTGCTGAAACCAAAGTGAGTTCATATTGATTTATTTTTTTAAAAACAGGTTTGAAGAATAATCTGTGGTAGGGAATGGTTATTTTTGTGTTCTCTGAAGCTAATACATAGCAATGAGACATCTGAATGAAACTTCAGTTGCACGAGCAGTTGCATTGATTGAAGATGGTCGTTCCATTCGTCATGTCTCTAGGATTCTTGATGTCAGCCCTTCCGTCGTCCATAGGCTGTGGAGGTGATACAGAGAGACACATGGATACAAGAGGAGACCCGGGCAAGGTCGTAAGAAGAAGACTACAGACGTACAGGATATATTTCTTGTCTTATCAGCTTTGCGCAGAAGAAAATCTACAGCCAGAGATCTACAAAATCATTTACGCACAGCAACTGGGACCGTAATTTCTGATCAGACTGTAAGAAATAGACTGAGAAATGCAAGGTTGAGGTCTAGAATCCCCTATAAAGCCCCTCGTTTAACACGTCAGCACAAGGAAGCCCGGCTGCGATTTGCTCAGAATCATGTCAACTGGCAACTCCGCCAATGGAAGAGTGTTTTATTCATGAACGAATCAAGATTTCGTCTAACAGGTTCTGATGATCGTACACGTGTATGGAGATGTCCTGGTGAACGTTTTGATCCAGCCACAATTATTGAACGTGACAGATTTGGAGGTGGTTCGGTTATGGGTTGGGCTGGGATTACTATCGAGTCTTGGAATGAGCTTGTCGTTGTCCCACAGCGTATGAATGCTGATATTTACATTAATGGCATTATCCTCCAACATGTTGTACCCTTTTCTTATGATATGGACCCTAATTTTCTTCTAATGCAAGATAATCCTAGATGTCATACAGCATAGGCTACCAGAGACGCCCTGCAAGAATGCCAAATTCGGGTCATGGATTGGCCTTGCATACAGTTCGGACCTTCATCCGATCGAGCATATCTGGGATAAGTTGGAAAAACTTGTTACTAAGCGTCCTGCTGTACCTCAGAACCTTGAAGAACTTTCACATGCACTCACCGAGGAATGGGAGAGAATCTCACAAGTTTCTGTAAGAAGGTTTCTGCGAAGCATGCCTCGAAGATACAATGCGGTCATTCAGGCTCACGGAGGACACACTAACTACTGAGCGTTGAAATAACCATGGAAACATTGATACCAAAAATTGTAAATCTCATATTTCCACTTTGTTTTCTGATACAAATGATAACTTGTTCGTATTGTTAATACTGTAGAAGAAAATATTTTTTGAATGTCTATTCTAATGTTACAAAAATCTTCAATTTATAATTACAAAAGATCAAACATTAAATTGATTCAATATTCATTCTCGTGTTTTGGGTTAAACATGTGTTCCTCTAATTTTTTTGAGTACTTTATATTAAATTAAATTATTTGTTTTTGTATTTATTAAACATAGAGTAATATATATTATTTACTATCATTATAATAGCTTGAAGTTTATAAATGTATAGGCTTATATAAATTAATTGTAATTTTCATGAAAATTAAAACAAATACAGGCAAAATGTCAGTGTAAAAAGGGTAAAAAATCATAATTTATTGCATAAGAAGCGTTGGAGAGAACAGTTCTCAGACTGGAACAGTCTAAAAACCCTAAACCACGTATGTTATTGATGATGATAATAATAATATTTATCTCCAGAGATGATCCAAATTTTTGACAATTCTAGGAGATATACACAATACTACCCAGATATTAATAACGTGATTAATAAATCCAATTATCCGATATATATTTCAATTTATTTTAAATTGCAAATATCTGTAGAACTAAGCTTTGTCACGCATCGGGCCCAGATTCGATCCCGGCCGGGACAAGATTCCTGCGTGAGGTTTTTCCGGGGTTTTTCCTTACCTGTAAGACAAATGTCAGGAAACTTCAAGGCCCAAACGGTCCCCGAACATCATATGACCATCATAATCATCATCATTCACGTTCGTCTTAGAATAAGTTTGGGATTAATTACTCTCCTGACGCACCACTATCATCATCACCCAACATATCATCGGGGCAGTATAACCCCGCCTTCCACGCGCTCCAACCTCAGAGATGGGTTTTAATTCTGCCAATGCAAGGAGAGAACACCATAAAATGACAAAATGACTAACCTGGGGCATTGAATTAAGTAAAAAACGTCCAGTCGTTACCACGTTTTCACGTGTTTACCGTAATCGTTTACTTAACCCTGCTTTACCTTTGATTCCAATTTGTAATGCATGCTGGGGCTTGTGCCATCCACCTGGGGCTAAATGACAATCCAACAATCCTATCTACAAATAAAGTCACTTGTTTTTAAACGTAACTGTGTTCTACTTATGTATACAGCGGATGGATGAAACAATAGAAATCAAAATAAATTGATATGTCGAACTTAAGCTTATTTTCAGATAACAATACTGTATGTATACATTTATGTCAACAGTGTCAATGTGGCCATCCGCATTCTTGACTACATTCCTTTGTTTTCATCACCATTAATTATTCTGTTGTTCGTAACAATAGAAACGATTGAGTGCTCTATTAATTCATTGAAATACAAAGCATTGTTATAGGCTCACAACTTTATTTTATATACAGGGTGGAAGTAATACAAGTGCCTTTATTGTACCTAAATATGCATTCCTTAGTGTAAAAAAATGTTTCAGTTTTAAATAAAATACTTTTATTTAAAAACAATGTTACTCCTACACTTTATATTCCGTCTAACTCGTTAAATATTTGCCGTACTGGTCTAATATTAGAAATTAAACATAGGCTCAATTCTGGAAATGCGTGCTATTACGCATTACAGGGACTCTTGACATCCCAACTCCTTCAAAAAAACGTAAAACTTAAAATATATAAAACTTTTATTCTCCCAGTTATATTGTATGGTTGCGAAACATGGACTCTTAGGCCGGTATTCAGGAACCAAGCTTTACGCAAAGAGCGACTCTTTCTCCCCCCTCTACGTCATAGAGAGAGGGAAAGTGTCGCTCTTTGCGTAAAGCAGTTTTTAAAGTATCTACATCGTAGAGAGGGGGAAAGAGTCGCTCTTTGCGTATAGCTTGGTTCCTGAATACCGGCCTATGAGTTTTTGAGAATAAAGATGTCAGGAAAAAAATTGGACAAAAAAGAGATGAACAGACAGGTGAATGGAGAAAGCTACATAACAGTAAGCTATATGGACTTTATAGGAAGCCAGATACATTAAGAAAATTCTCGTAGACTGCGATGGGCAGGGCATATGGCACGAATGGGGAATGAAAAAGGTGCATGGAAGCTTCTTGTAAGAAAACCAGAGGGAAAACGCCCAGTTGGTAGATGAAGAGTGAGATGGGAGAATAAGATTATACAAGGGATAATTGGAAAACATAAGCTCGGGATAGGGATGTATGGAGAACTTATGTCTGCGCGGCCATGAATCTATGGGCTCGATAGTCAGTGAGGTAGTTAGTTACATGTCTAATATTTACTTACATATAGTCTGTGAGGATTTAGTTGTCCAGTCGTTTTAAGAGAGAGAAGTAGTCTGGTCGGTTTAAGAAAGAGACGGGTACTCATTTCCCTTTCGCTCAGACTCCGTCAGGCATATTAAGGTGACTGAAAGAAAGTGTTAAGAGGGTGGGGGTGAAAACACCCAAGCATTTCCAAGAATTTTGACAAAAGGCCATTGGCCATAAATGTTAATGTGAATATTGTTAGACAAGGGTGGCACTCAAGGCTGAAAGAGGATGGTATAAATCATGTCAGCTAAATCATAACGGGCTGTTATTAAAGGCGAAGAACGGAAATGTTTTATTCCCTTACAGTTTTGCAATAACTAATAGTTTTTTATGCAAATTAAGTGAAAAATGCTGACAATTTAGAATAAAACACGAGAGAAATGGCAACATCGCGAAATGCAGTTGAGGTGGTTCTGTAATCGTTGATCCCAGAATAGCTGTTTATTCTCGTCGCAAGAATCATGCGAATCTTATATGAGCTGTTATGATTTTCAGAAAATTTGATCTTAATTACTTCATTAACCGTGGGGTTAATCACAAAATGAGAGAGATAGGATGTGTTTGTTTTATTGTAATTTAATTAATGCATTTATATCACTTCCACTCTGTATTATAATTTACATAAGTCCCGAGAACAATTCTAACACAGGCTTTAGAAATAAGTCTACTCTGATCTACTGGGCATTATACACAATTGAATACTTATCCCAGATATAACCCATAAACTGCTACTCATAATGTCACTAACTCCTTCCGCCATTTTGTTGCATGTAGATCACTATTCGCTTGAAAGACAACTTTTAAAAATAGATAAGAGGTCTGGAAAAGAGCAGGTATAGTTTTACATGCACCATGCCGTGATATACTCCGGATTGATTATTAATCCACTCAAAACTCAACTTATGTTTAGACCCTTAAGTAAAAGGAAAAACTTATATCGTAATTATTTTTAGATTCCCCTGCTGATTTCTCGGCGTTGCCCGGGAATCTACTTACCCCGATCTTCTTGGTATAAATGAGCTAAAAGACGAAAATTGTGTTTTGATGTTTAATTAAAAGAAAAAAAATATATATCGTAATTATTTTTAGATACTCCGTGCTAATTACACGGCGTTGCCCGGGAATCTACTTTTCCCGATCTTTTTTTGGTATAAATGAGCAGAAAGACAAACATTGTGTTTTTATGTTAAGATCCTTAAGTAAAAGGAAACATTTACATTGTAATTATTTTTAGATGCCCCGGTGCTGATTTCCCGGCCTTGCCCGGGAATCAACTTATCCCAATATTCTTGGCATAAACGAGCTGAAAGACGAAACTTAATATGTTTATATATTTAAGTAAAAGGGAAGTTTTTCATCGTAATTATTTTTAGATACCCCGTGCTGGTTACTCGGTGTTGTCCGTGAATCTACTTATCTAGATCTTCTTGATATACTCGTAAATGAGCGGAAAGACAACATTAGTTCTTGTGAGTTATCCCTAAAAGAATATCCACCGTTAGCTGCCAGCTTGTCCGGGAATCTATTTATCCCGATCTTCTTGGCATCGATGAAACATAAAAATGGTTATTGTGAGTTATCCATTAAAGATAAACATTTGCTGCCGGGGACTTTTTGTAGAGTTTTTTTTTTAGATATCCAATTCTGTGTACTTTAATTTTGTGTATTTGTTATGGTTTAGACATCTTAGGCCATTTAAGCGTGGAAACAGCTACTTTTTTCACATTTTTCACTAAAGGATGATTTTTAAGGGTTGAAAGGATTGAGTATTACAACTCTCTTATAGCCTATAACCTTCCCGGGAACCTCCCGAACATTTTGCAAAAAGCCTCATCACAATCGGATGATAAAAATAAATTACGAAAAAACAAGCATTCATTTTTATATATTAGATTGGTTTTGTCCCGCGCCGTAGCCGAGCGGTTAAGGTAGGAAGCCTTGGTGCAGAGCTACGGGACTTGCGCTGGTTCGAGTCTCCATGGGGGAAGCAATTTTCTCATGGTATTTCGGCCAGTATGGGACCGGTGCCCACCCAGCATCGTGAGGCAATTGGGTAGCTACAATAAGTAGCGGCTCCAGGTTGAGGAACCAACTATAACGGCTGGGGGACTCGACATGCTAACCACATGTCACCCCTACACTTGCTGCTGATCATCTACCTCTGTGATTGACACATGTGGATGTGAAGGGCCAGCAGCCGGCTGGTAAAAGGGCAACCGCTGAAAAGTGGAAAGACACTCAATCGGAATCAGATTGGTTTTACATGTTTATGAAGATTGTAGAGAGGACTTGTGATGAACTTTTAATGGGCATCGCATGCTCGGAAATGTAAAATGTAAAAACAAGGTAAACCCTCAAAGGAGAGATTTTGCCTAAGTATGACAAATTTTCTTCATGCGTATGTTAGTTACCCCATTGGTGCATGATATCTTCCGCAGATATAAATGGGAAGTAGAACATGCTTTAAACTAGGCACGCTATTAGAAGACATATGTGGTAAGCCAATCCTGCTTCACTCTTCATGCGCCGTTGTCAGATATCGGTATGCAAGAGGGGAAGAGACAGACGATATGTCGTGGTTACAGCGCCAATTGTACAACACCGCTCGATTATGATAGGCCAGACGAAGTGCTCTAGTCACGCATAGCTCCGCCCGATATGTTTTCTAATAGCGTATGCCTTATAGTGTGAATGATACTATACGGGAGTGCTCCCAAAAGTCTGAAGAACGATATGTAAACTCTAGAATCTTTTCATTCTTTTTTTTTTCTTAAATATACCATTTTCATTCTACAATGATAAGAAGAATCAATGTTTTCAAATCTCATAATTAGCTCTAGGCAACGAACATTGACGAAGGGTGTAATGTGCTTCTGTTTATAGTCTGATGGATACCGGGTATTTGACTTTACTGCAGGGCGTACAGTTTTCTTATCTCATAAAACCTGCCACATAACATTTTCGACCAAATGCGTTTGCACCAGCACACTTAAGCAATCCGAAAACATTTTCCAAAACATTTGAGGAAAGATGGCATGGTTGAAGCGATCGGCTAAATTAGATGAAGCTATAGATTTGATTTGATTTTGTCAACATTGTAGCTCTAAAACCGGTTGCGATTTTTGCACTTTCCTTCTGGATATGTACTACCACATTCAAAACATATACTAACATTAATCCTTGCCTCTGGATGCTATCTGACCACTCGGCCAAGGCGAGACCCGAGGAACCAAAATATATACAGTATTATTAGTATTACTATTATTATTAATTAATAATAGCCCTAATTATTACTTTATTTATTATTATTTTTATTATTATTACAATTATTATTACCGTACCAAACAATCATATTCGATTGGACATGCCAATTTATCATAAGTAATGCCATGAGTGATTACCAAATTATCGATAAATTCACGACTCACGAAGTGAGGAGTGAATTTATCTACAGAATTTGGAAATCAAGTGTGGCACTTGTTAGGACTATTTAACGAATAAAATTAAGCTGTTTACTCACAAATCATTATTTAAATGTAGTTATTTTAAAATATTTATATATTTAATGTAAACGGCGATGTTTGAAAACAAATGAGAAACGATTGGCACGCTTCACTTGCTTCTTTTGTTCGTCACTGCAACCAGACCATATTATTTATTGCCAAAGGAACGCAATATTGTAAGAATGAACTCTAGTGGAGAAAAAATTAAACACATCAAACTGTATATTAATTCATTTCTTATGTCCTATGATGTAAATATGACAATTATATTTTTCTGGGAAAAAATACATTTAACAAAGTGCAAACTGTGGTTTCTTTTTTTGGTGGTATAATTAATTCCTACAAATGCTTTTATATTAACTCCGCATGCGGTATGTGTTGACATTCATGCACTATATATACAATCTGGTAGCCGTATTTCTTAGTGAGTTAGTCACTGCAAAATAATGTTATGGCCTATTCAGAATGTTAAAAAGGATGTGCTTTCTTTATTTTGATAAACTTTAGTTGGTAAATTCTAGGCGAAACACGACTGTGATTGGCTGTAACTCAAACATCATTGTAACGTGATTGGTCATTGACTCCCATTTGGGGCATGAGTTAAATAGTCATGCAGAATCTATGGGATATTATAATTAAATTGAAGGATATAATCATAGCTTTACTGAAAGTGCCGATGCACAAAGTTGAGTCTTCCCTCCTTTTTTTTCGAACTTATCAATAACACTTTCATTGAAATCACCACATTTGTCACAAGGGATTTTTCAATTGACAACAGGCCAAAGTACATAACTCTCTGTTCACTATCGTGATAAGGAGGAAAGTTTTGACACGTTCCAATGTACAAAAACACCTCTCTGCTTCACTTGTAGACATAGGTATTGTCACAAAGACTTTCAGAAGCTTGAATGTTTCTGCGAATGCTAGCTGATTATTATTTTCTGTGGCTCTAGGCACACAGCGAAAATTATAACGAATTTCCAGTTCGGTCCTCAATCTTGACCTTTCAATAAAATAACAACTTCCACATGCACTGATAAATTACTTTTCTAGAAACTGCTGTATTAAGCAAAATATTCTGACTGAAAGATTTTCGACGCTTTGAGACGACCAGTAAACGCAAGTAGTTCCGGTCCCTGCTTAATCACATCACACATCTCCTTTCGTGATACTTTCCGTGACAAATGATTGTCATTTACATGACGCCTTTTTGTACCGGTACAGTTATACTGACAAGGGAACTGTCAACTATTGCATGCCGAAATGTGCCTTGAAATTTCTCCCAGAAGATCGTTATATAACAAGGCAGTGCAAAAATAATATGCCGTTTTTTAACTGCAAGACACAGAATTCAGCAATGTCAACCAGATGTACGGACCAGGTGGAATCCCTGCATGAGAAAAAGCGGAGTGAGATGAGGCGGGACGCGGCGCGGACTGCAGGTAGTTAGCGTTATTCAATATACCAATTGTGTGTTGTTATAGTTAAAATAAGAGGTTTGGACCTGTATTTTAATGCCTTAGAGTTAAAAACGATAGATATTTTTTTTAGACACAGTCTTTGTACATCACAATGCTTCTCTGAAAAAGAATTCAAGAAAGGTTTTGGTATGCAATGGTTGACAGTTCCATTTTGAGGAATGCTATCGATATGTTCCCTCGTTCCTATTGTTTTTGATATCCTGTAACTGCAGCATTTGCGGACATTGAATCAATCAACATATTTTGCAATTGGTTGTAGAAAATTTCTACTTGTGGCATTATTTTTTAAAATATCTAACTAACTCACTGGCACAATCAAACCCATAGGTTCAGGCCGCGCGGACATAACTTCTCCATACTGACAGACATCAGGCTTGCCGCCGGGCCGAACGCTCTCTCGACGAGCTATCATGTGCTAATGTTTTCCAATCATCTCCTGTATAATCTACTTACTTCAAATCATGGTTAATGTTATTCTCCCACCTCGTCCTTGGTCTATCAGCTGGGTGTTTTCCCTCTGGTTTTCCTACAAAAAGCTTCCATGCAACTATTTCATTCACCATTCGTGCCACATGTCCTGCCCGTCGCAGTCTACGAAACTTAACTATTCTTATTATATCTGTCTTGCTATAAATATCATGTAACTCACTGTTAGGCAGTCTTCTTCATTCACCTGTCTGTTCATCTCTCTATGGTCCAAACATTACAAATACTCGTAATCCTCTTTCCTCCCTTAAAGTAAGAGTTGATGTTTCACATCCATATATCTGGGAGAATAACAGTTAGGCTTGTAGGCCTATATATTTTCAGTTTAACGTTTTTTTAAGGAGTTGGGATGATAAGAGACTCTGTACCCACAGAAAATGTTTTAACTCATTTTTCTCTGAATGATCTATAGGCCCTATGTAAATTATACCAATGGTTTTCAGCCATTCAATTAATCTGTTGGTTTCTGCACAACCATGAATATTTTTCATAAGTGTCCTCTTTGAATGTTGTATTTACTTTCATTCCCTTAAGTTATAATAGCTTGATTGAATTAAATTTATGGTCTTCCATTAGTTTCAATTATAAAGTTAATTGAGAGAAATTTATTTATTTTAATTGTTGAACTGTAGCCATAACGTAGGCCTACGAACATAAAAGATTGAAATAGTTTCTCATACTAGTCCCTAAATTTATAGTTCTAACTTTAACACTAATATACTATTTACTGAAACACTGTATAAACATTCTTGGAATACAATTAAACACAATTCTACTTACACTTAATTACAAACAACCAACTTCCCGTAAAATTAAAACACTTCCTAGACTGCTCGAAAATTCAAACTGGACTTTCGAAACAGACTCAACTATGAATGTCAGTATTAACGACTTTGTAGGGTATTCCCCGCATCAGCAGAGAGAAATACACTCCTGATAGTTAAACAGTTTTATTATAACAATATTAATTTTTAATGGAGACGGCCGCGGTGGACTAGTGGTTATGTATCTTGCCTCTGGTCCCGAGGGTCGCGGGTTCAAACCCGTCCGGGGTCGAGGAATTTCTTTTTACGATAGAAAATTCAAGGAACAAGTCCTCCGGAAGGGACTTTAAGCCGTGTGTCCTGATTCTGAAGATTTTCAGACTTCTAAAAGAACCTCAAGCCTGAAAAGGCCTCTAAGCAAAATTTACCGCCACCATCCTAGTAATACCTTAGTTGTCTGCTAGATGTCTTATTAGGTCAATATGTTGACCGACAACCATTCATGACTTCTATGGGCAAATAAGTGTAACTAAATTAACTTATCAACTTTTATAATATTCATGATGTGTTCCGTTGAGGTATTATTCAAAATTAATATATAATTATGGAATATTCACCTGAAAGGTCCGTCTCCTCAACTTAATTAATCATTTAACTGTAGCGCTTTCGGGACTTGTCCCATCATCGGCAGGATTCAAAACTGGTGTTTCACTGAAGATCTGGTAGAGGGGGTTGCACGTATCAAGTTATGCAAAACACGTTATCCATGAAGGACATCGCATGTTAAATATTGAAAACACCCTAACAGTAATGCACAGAGAAAATAATCCAGCGAAGATAAATGTACACGAAGAGATGGAAATCATGAAAGCAGCTCACAACAACGACAGCCTGATAAACGAAAACGAACCCAATACATGCAACCCCCTCTACCAGATCTTCAGTGAAACACCAGTTTTGAATCCTGCCGATGATGGGACAGGTCCCGAAAGCGCTACAGTTAAATGATTAATTAAGTTGAGGAGAGGGACCTTTCAGGTGAATATTCCATAATTATATATTAATTTTAAATTAACTTAGCCTAGTAACTCCTAACAAAGGAGAGGCTAAGGTTTAACATTGGGCTACGAGATTGTAGAGAAAGATAATTTTAACGCATTTCACATATTTATATTATTTAGAATATAAATCCTTATTTAAGATTCAATACAGTTGGCTTGTGATGATAAAAATCAGTTTCTGTAGTAGGGTATGTCCTCCTGTTTAAGCCCCGCCCATTTGTTTACATGCCCTGGAAATGTAGAATAAACGGAATGTGGCGCTGGATATGCACTAGGGCCCGGGTTTGCTAACACAATACTTTGTATTGAGAGAATTGCAAAAATCATCGTTAATACATATCCTTCTTCTTATTCTTCTTCGCACGGTTTAGGCTAATTTACTAGCCTGTTCCGGCTCCAAATTGCTGCTGTTTCCAACTTTTCTTTGGTCTTTCCAAACTTCTTCTTTCTAGTGGTGAATAGCTGTATGCTGCTTTTGGAATCCTATTCTCAGTCATCCTTGCTAAGTATTCTTTCCAGTTTGTTCTGTATTTCAGTATTGTTGTGTTTAATTCCTCTATTTTTAACTGTCGTCTTATTTATGTGTTGTGTTTTTATCTATTCTTTGATATCCTGTTACTGGTATGAGGAATTTCATTTCAGCAGCTTGAATTCTGGCAGATTTTTGGGTTGTCACTGTCCATGTTTCGGATCCATAAGTAATAATAGGAACTGCCATTTTCTTGTATAAGTTAACACGTATCCATTTCTTGAAAATATTTAAAGAGTAATGATCACTGAAATGATTTAGATAAAAATAAGGAATATAACAATACTTTTACCATTCATAACCAGAATTAAGTGCAGTGCATTGTACTCCCAGTGAAAGAAAGCCTCTGCGCGGTGATGACGGTCTAATGCGGAACGGGGGATGTTGACTTTGTTGGCAGGTGGATTCCTCGAATGCCATTGGCTAGTGATGACGTGGCGATTGTTGTTCTGTTATAATGTACATAACACATTAGATTAGTTGGTACATATACCTGCTACCGAACAAGATTTATTGATTACTAATGAGTTGGATAATTTGACTCATTTTATATCTTTTTTATTTTTATGCAGACCGGTTTCGTCGCTTTTCCGCTACATTTTCGATGCATTATTTTTTTATTCTTACACAGACCGGTTTCCACGTCATTTTCGATGCATTTTAGAATGCATCGAAAATGTCACGAAAAAGAGACGAAACCGGTCTGCATAAAAATCAAGAAATATGAGGTGAGTAAAAATATCCAACTTATTAATAATAATTATAAAAAACCTCATAGTGTAATTTCAAACATATATTTAGATTTATTGAGTTAATTTAACTATTTACACTCTTATGACGCCACACTAGTTTTCAAATATTATATTCAGTGAAAAGCAACGGGAAGCTACCACACCTATAATTCCATAGTAAAGCTGCAAGCATAGCATGAAAATGCTATGATTGCAGTGAAAGACCTGCCATCAGGCAGAATTACTATGGATGGATGGATATTCAGTGTTATGTTAGTTTTATATGTTATATTAATTTAGAATTACGTTACAGCGCATTGCTAAACTATGTTTTCGAAGCGTATAATACAATCTAGGCACGCGTGGCGTTCGGTTCAGCAGCATTCCTTCATGAGACTTTTTTTCTCTAGGTACTACAATAGTTTCGCAGTTTATTTCGTACGTTTGTACCCTACCTTCACATGATCGCATAGATGAGATTTTTAAGCATTTTTTTACTACCCCCCATGCCATATTCTGACAAACCACGAATAATTGTTTACTTTGCAAAGTCACCTAATACATGCGTCGATGAGTAAATTACTTGGAAAGTAAAGATGGATTGCAGAAAACTATACTTGATGGAAACAAAGATGGGAGCCGATTGATGCCTACGTAACTGGGGGGGGGGGTTATTACTTTTGCTGGGTGTACACATCCGATAATGCGAATAGGTTGTAACTGCCTCTTCTAAAAGTATATTTCCGGAGATGGACATCTTATCAAAGCCTGCATTTACTATTACTACTACTGGACATACTATGTACAACCACTGCCACCGCTGTCATCTGTGCTACTGCAGCCACCACCAACTCCATCACTATCATTAATACCACTTTTTTCAATAAAAGAACGAGACCATATTTCTGAGACACACTATACTCATTCAGCACAATTTACTTTCCTGAAAGCATCGACCGAAATGTGGCTCTGATTTTGAGTGGAGGGTGGATGTAAGGATCTGGTAGGAGTGGGAGTCACGTACATTCATAAACTTAAATACAATAATAATAATAATAATAATAATAATAATAATAATAATAATAATAATAATAATAATAATAATAATAATAATAATAATAATAATAATAATAATAATAATAATAATAATAATAATAATAATAATAATAATAATAATAATAATAATAATAATAATAATAGTAGTAATAATAATAATAATAGTAGTAATAATAGTAATAATAATAATAGTAGTAGTAATAATAGTAATAATAATAATAGTAGTAGTAATAATAGTAATAATAATAATAGTAGTAGTAATAATAGTAATAATAATAATAGTAGTAGTAATAATAGTAATAATAGTAGTAATAATAATAATGCAATTAATAATAATAATAATAATAATAATAATAATAATAATAATAATAATAATAATAATGCAATTAATAAGCCTATAAAAGTATTTTGATTTTCACGTATATTACATATGTGATTTTGTGAAATAATGGACGTTATATTAAAACCATGTAATTGAAGTACATTTTCTGCTGTATTTAAAATGTAGGGACCACATTAAGCTGAAGGGATTATAGTGTGACGATTTGCATAGTCTATATTCTACTTAGGGCCAGTTTCACCAAGACAGGTAACTGTATCACGCCAGTTTAATCTGTGCATTATACATGGGGAAAACTGGCGTAACACAGTTACCTCTGTTGGTGAAACTGACCCTTAATGTAGACGCTTTAACTGCTCTGATGATATCCCATTTTTAATCCTTGAAAAAATTTGAATTTTTATCTTAAAAATGATACAGATTTTATAATCTTAAAATCCAAAGATTTGTGCCCGGTTTGAATCCGAGGTCATGGAGTTCATTAGCTAAAGTTAAATAATGAGCTGCCAAGATCAGTTATGGATATTTAATTCGAATTAAAATAGTATACCAATGGAAACAATATAGTACAATGCATTTAGGCATCATAACTCGATTATCGTAGGTTCAGTCCCGGTCAAATTTGATTGGATATTCCGTGTTAAAAAATGGAGACACGACTTTCTTCGGAGAGGAATATTAAAATCCGGCAGTTCTTTATCACATAAATATTTAGCATGATATGGTTATCACATATGGAGAGACGCATCCTTCCAAAAATCCGAGGTTAAGGTGATTCGAAGCCTGGGATGGTATGTGAACAGCATGTCGGTTCCCCCAACATGTAAACATTATCCCATGAATTGACTGATATTCCATGAGAACTTCAACTTCAATCAGTGTGCTCTAGAATACAATAAATAAGTTATTGAATTTCGTGAAATAACTTAATAAACGATATCAAAATTGAAATAACTTTTTATATCGTAAGATATAAAAATGAATGTCCACCGCTGTGGTCTCGAGGTAGAGTGCTGCCTTGTCAGCAGTGAGCCCGGGTTCGATTCCCGGTCGGGACAGGCTTCTGGATGAGTCTTTTTTAGGGGCTTTTCCTCAACTGTAAAACGAATGTCAGGAAGATTAGGGTCCAACGGTCCCCGAAAATCATCTGGCCATCTTCATTATCCTTATCATTATCATCATCATCTACCTTCACCGGTGTGGAAAGCAATGGGAAGCTACCACACCTATAATTCCCTGGTAAAGATGCGAAGCATAGCATGAAAATGCTATGATTGCAGTGAAAGGCCTGCCTTCGGGCAGAATTACTATGGATGGATGGATATAAAAATGAGTGTAAGTCTGTATGTCCCTTATGGACTCAACAACTACTTGACCAATTCGAATGGGGTTTTTGCCATCATTTAGAGATTTTTGCCGGGACAATTAGCATATGTATCGTATTATTCTACGTATTAGAGGGTCGAAGCTACAAAAAAAGAAAAAAAAAGGCATCAGTGCACTAAAAAAAGTCGCTTTTGGACGCTTAAATGGCTTACGCTGCCTAAACCATAACAAATACACCAAATGCATGTATAAAATATTGAATACCTACACAAAACCTACAAAACGTCCGCGACAGCATATAATCTATCTTTTACGGATAACTCACAATAACCATTTTTTGTTTTTCAGCTCACTGATGCCAAGAAGATCGAGATGACTAGATGTTCTGGTGAGTGGAAGAGAAGGCCACATGGCCTTAACTCCACCAGGCTAAATAAATCTATTCTATTCTATTCTATTCTATTCCGGGACAATAGTAGCAGCGCATGACGGGTATTCGTTTAGGGATAATTAACAATAACAATTTTTGTCTTTCAGCTCATTTATACCAAGAAGATCGAGATAAGTATATTCCCGGGCAACGCCGTATAATCAGCACGGGGTATTTAAAAATAATTACGATATATTTCTTTTTTACTTATTCAACTAAACATAATAACACGTTTAATTTATTTAGGTGTAGCAGCGCACGCCGGGCATTAGCTAGTAAAATATAAATAATTCGTCAATCACTCCATGAGAAAATGTGTTTCCCTAAATGGACTCGAACCATTGTGCTCTAGAATGAATGAATTATTCAATTTTGTGAAATGACTTGTAAATGATGTCAACACTGTAAATTACTTTTGGTATAAAACACAAATATTCACACATTATATACATAATGCGAATATGATTTTAATTATTATTTAGTGCCCCTTGAGGTCTGAACCTGGCCCGTACCTTCATTACAATTAACTTCATAGCTGAAATATACACAATCAATCCTACTAATAAACAAATAACAATGCTATTTTCAATCTACATTTATTTGTTTAAAAATTAAAATAAACATTTTATGTGGCTTTTGGATATACTGTAGGGCTGATCTTTCACATTTTTCCACTATGTTAATTTGAATATAGTCATTATACCAGCTTTCTTAATTGTGTTCAATGGAACACGCCAGTAAATGTATGTTTATTATCGTACTCTGATAAAACACAAACGGAACATTAATATTTACTCGATGAGTGAATATTAGCTATTTGCATAAAATACTGAATAATGATTAGAAGGGGGGATGTTACAATGCTGCGTAATTTAACTGTGCTACAATATTTATTATCGATACTAACCCCACCTTCTTTCTAGTTTTATTTACATATGAAATGTTTTTCGCATTAACAGCTATATTATGTCAAACTCAGTGCGTTATGTTTGCATTACTGCAGTGTACATTTAAAAAAATACAAAATTGGAAGTCTTTTTTATTTAGAAATAATTCGGTTGTCCCAGTTTCCGACGTTCATGATTTAGGTGTCTGTGAAAGTCCACGGAATACAGAGTGATTCTAGATGATTGCCCTAGTTTGGTTATTTTTTTTTACAGAGAGATGAATGGACGCAGACAAACTTTATATACATAGATATACAAAGGAACACACAATGTTTTTACATATCTTATTGATGCTCGATATGAACTCCCTTTGTTTCCCTGCATACAGTACATCAAGCCGGTAATCCAATAATTCCTTGCTATACGTACATTTTCATCGTAAGTCACCATTTCTGTAAACTCAAGTTATCTACCGGTGGAAGGTGTATATTTTCTAATAAAACCTTGAGAGATATTCTGTGATATAATACCAGTATCATTGTTGTATATCCACAGTTTGCCTACAAAAAAATTAGCAAACCAGATCAATAATTTAGAATCGCTAAATATTGCGACTGAGGAAACATTTAATAATGAGGCTTCCGTACAGAAGAAATTAAATTCGTAGTTTTCCTGATAGGCCTACCTAGACACGTCTTTTTACATATTTAGTTGTTCACCCTCTGGCTCGCGATTATTCTTGCAGCAGAAGTAGGGGGTGTTAAATTAAATAAGCGAACGGATATTTCCATCCAGAAAACGATACGGTATATAAAGACATTATTTTTCTTTCTTTCTATATTCAGTTTTCCTCTTTCATTTTCCTAGAGAACTTACCTACATTCAAATCATAACAAAAATATTTCATATGTACGGGTTAATGATGTTTCAGTGGTGTAATTAATTGTTGTAAGCAGTAAGATTGTAACCGTTAATAGTATATTAACGATGCGAGGTTGGGAAGTGGTTTTACAGAAGTGAGGAATTGTTTAAAAACCGAGCGATAGCGATGTTTTTAATTTCCGAGATTCTGTAAAACACTTCACAAACGTGCGTTGTACATTATTTTTTTGCTCGATATGTTTTCAAAATCATAAATAATAGTAAAATAATAACATTTTTATTGGAAATATTTGCGTTCATTATAAACAACTGATTAACGTTAACAGTGTGGGCAATGTTTGTTAGTTGAGACTACAGCAGACCGTGACACCAATCAGTTATAAAATGGCGGCAAGTATGTATTTATTGTTTTATATTGTTTCAAATAAACTCCAGTTCATTTAAAATACAGTGATTTGTTTCATATAATGTATATTAACACTACCATTTGGATATGTTTTTGTATATACATTGTACGTAGTATACATAAAGGGCAGTGGTTTTACTTACCGCACGTGGATTGTAATATCTAATATTACAGTGTAGTTACTTAGGTTGGCAACCCCTACAGCAGGTCGTGACACCAATCAGTTATAAAATGGCGGCAAGTATGTATTTATTGTTTTATATTGTTTCAAATAAACTCCAGTTCATTTAAAATACAGTGATTTGTTTCATATAATGTATATTAACACTACCATTTGGATATGTTTTTGTATATACATTGTACGTAGTATACATAAAGGGCAGTAGTTTTACTTACCGCACGTGGTTTGTAATATCTAATATTACAGTGTAGTTACTTAGGTTGGCAACCCCGAAATGTAGGAAGTTGAACTTTGTCATGGTCACCATTGCTGTAAATACGACAAAACGCACAATCGCGCAAAAAATGTACAAGATCAATTAAGTTCAAACCTCTAAGTGAAATTGGATTCAGGTGATATCCAGAAAATAATAACATAATAACATTGTAACTTTTTTATCCCCAACTTTGTTACAGTATTTTTCTTGTTTGCATTGTTAATATCTGGAAAACAAAGAAAATATAACTTGCACCACTGTAACTATTATATACAACTTTCCTCATTAGAGGATTGCATCAAGGACAAAAGTGATACAGACAATTAATTTTCGAAATTGATGAAACACATCCTGTAAATACATTAAAAAAAATCAAATTGTAAGAAATACATTTTGTAAATACATTAAAATATTTCAAATTGCATTTGAAGTATACATACTACAAAGTAGACATTTTGTAAAGATGGTTTCTTAAAATTGAAAAAAAAAAAAACTTTCTAATGGCAGCGATGGCAATTTTAGAAAGATTGTATTGCTCATCTTGAAGTACAGTAGTACATATTTATGTAAGTGACTGGATATGTTTAACTGAGAAATACGCTACTACAAATTTCTTCCCATTAGTGTTTCGATATCAAGCACGTCCAAGATTTAAATCTGATATTAATTTAACTTCCTTATGTCAAAAAGATTATTTGGGAGGCACAAAGCATATTATACAATATTTCGTTCAAATGTGATGTTTGCGAAAGTTACCATTAGCCTAAAAATAAATACAAAACAAAGGAAAATATAGTTTATATGTCCTGTACCTCTGTAAACGTATAAAATAATGGAAGTTTACTGTCACTGACTGACATCATTAGGAAAGTAGGGGTATCTAAATTAGTTTTGTCAAATATCTCCCGCTGGAGAGCACCTATGTCTACACGATGCGATGGGCGTATTGTTATATGAAGGGTACAGGGAAATAACCAGGTAAGTCACTTTTCTATCGAAATGAAGATTGAGATATCATTAGATTATTCATAGAATGCACAATCAATAAATTGTATCTATCTACAATGTCGTAACGGTCCACTGTTGGGCTTTAGACTCTCTTCTGTCAGGAGTTACTAGACCAAGTTAATTTAGTTACGCTTATTTCCCTATATATGTCATGAATGGTATGCGGTTAACACAACGATCAAATGATACATCTAGTAGGCAACTAAGGTATAATTAGGACGAAGAGTATCGGTAAATTTTGCTTAGAAGCTTTTTTATTCAGGCTTAAGTTTCTTTTACGAGCCTGAAAATCTTCAGAATTGGGACCCAAGGCTTAAAGTCCCTCCCGGAGGACTTGCTCCTTAGATTTTTATCCTAAAGAATCCATCGATTCAGGCCGCGACCTTCGGGATCAGAGGCAGTCCATTAAAATATATCTCCCAGACCCGGTGCATACGAGGCAGCGACGCTACCCCAAAGACCACAGCGGGAGACCATCAGTAAATTAGGAACCCAAAAAAGTAAAAGGTACAGTTTAGTCATGCAACGTTTGGCTTTGAGGTAACGAAGTGTGGATGTTGTACAATTAAAAGTACATTTGCGAAGGTTTTAAAGGAAAAGTATTATCGCCTCACTATCATGGTTGTTCGTTTATATAAAAAGCGAGTGCCGCGCGACAATGATTAACATGCGGAATTATTATAGTGTCGGTAGTCGGCATCTTTTTATTTAATGACATATAACGGCTGCGGGGAAACAAAGCAAGCCACTGGACAATCATCATAGTGAGGCTACAATAACTTACCTGGTTATTTCTCTGTGAACTGCATATACATATATACTAACATTGTAAGAACTGTAACTACAAAATCTAATTGTTAAGTTTTATTTATATTTTTTAACAATATATCGCTCACCCGCAAGAAATGTGAAAGATCTTTAAAAAATCCTCTCTATGTTTTGATTCTTAAATGTCACACTTTTTTATATATGCTTTTACAGTTGAATCCAGAACTAAGTGCTATACAGCGCCCATAAAAACGAAAACCCCATATGATTCCAGATGTACAGAGTGAGTCTAAATTCCCCTACAGAGTTTGACGACTTGTAGTAGGGACCAAGACAATTAAGTTTAGTATAGGAACTCGTGTCCGGAAACTTGCCGATTTTCCGCTACACGCAAAATCGCCTCGCACGCTTTTTCGGCGCCACTCACTAGGATAGTCTTGATTAGGGTAGTCCATACGTCATTTCCCGCTCACCTGATTTCCAAGTCCACTGCAAGATTGTTTACGTGCTATTCAGTTGAGTTTGTGATCCACCCAGAGACGTTTGCCTCTGCACAGTACAGTAGTGACCATTCATGACAGTGCACAGCAGAATTCAAGGTGTACGTACATTATTAGTACTGTGTTGCTGTTATCTATGGCATACACGTTTGCAGAATATGCAGACAGGATGTTATTGGATTGCTCGGTGCAATGGCAGGTCCGTTTGCTTGGCCGACACGTTCTCTCGACTTGACCCCGCTAGACTACTACCTGTGAGGTCACAAGAAAACCTTAATTTACGATACCCCTGTAGAATCCGAGGCAGGCCTTCTAGCACGAGTTACGGCTGCGGCGGATGTTGGAGGGCCAATGATTGCTGAAGGTGTGTACGAGAACAAGGTACGAAGGTACGGCATCTATAATGAAGTCGGTGGTCGACACATCGAACCCTTCTTGTAAGTGGTTCCAGACGAGAGGCAGCAGGAGTCGGAGAGAGGGCGACATGTGTTATAGTGGTATTTTTGTGTGTAACGTAAAAACGGTACATTTCCGGACATGGATTCTTATGTTAAATTTAATTATCTTGGTGCCCACTATAAGTCCTCAAACTTTGTAAGGGGAATTTAGACTCGCCCTGTATAATGGATAGAAGTGATTCTATTCACAATATGGTATTTTTTAGATACCACTCTTTTGCGAGTGAGTGTTTTCTAATATCGATTTTGAGACTCTAGAGCAAAATTGGTAATTTCGTGTCAATTAATTGGGTATGTCTATTAGTTGTCTATATACCACATCTTTGTATGGTGCAATTGCAACTGATATAATTAAATGTAATTATAATTAATGTAGAAATCAATGTTGTGATTAAATTGAATTCCAAAATTTGTATTAAAGACTGGAGGAAAATCCAGATCGTTGTTGGATAATGTGTCTTCTGGAAACATATTTTTTGCGCAATAGTGCGTTTTTTTCGTAGTCTACTTACAGCAATGGCGACCATGATTGAAAATTGAACTTCCTATATTTCGGGGTTACCAACATAAATAACTATACTGTAATAGAATAACTATACTGCAATATTACATATTATAAACCACGTGGGGGAAGTAAAACCACTGCCCTCTATGCATACTACGTACAATGTATATACAAAATATATCCAAAAGGTAGTGTTAATATAATTATACAAAACAAATCACTGCATTTTAAATGAACTTAACTTTATTTGCAACAATATAAAACAATAAATACGTATTTGCCGCCATTTTATCACTGAATGGTGTCATTGCCTTCTGTAATTTCAACTAATAAACATTGCCCACACTGTTAACGTTAGTTGTTTATAATGAACGTAAGTATTTCCAACAAATATGTTATTATTTTACTATTATTTATTATTTTGAAAACACCATCGCGCAAAAAATAATGTACAACGCAGGTTTGTGAAGTGTTTTACAGAATCTCGGAAATTAAAAACCTCGCTATTGCTCGGTTTTAAAACATTTTCCTAGCTTCTGTAAAAAACCACTTCCCAACCTCACATTGTAATATACTGTACAATGTAAGTTAACAGATGAAGTCGAAGTATGGATCGTTGTTTTAGTCTACATAACACTTTGATCGTTTAATTCTATGATTTCATAGACATTTTATAGCGTACAACAAGCACGCCGAAATTACAGTTGTAAAAATTTCATACTCAGTTTTACTATAGAACCATTTCCGCACTTGTATTATGAGTTTCTTTAATATAAATGGCTTTTTATGAAACATTGAATACACTTCGCCAAAGAACTGACATTTTAACAGAGTATAAGTATCATTTTACAACATTTGTGTGTGTGCATTCTTTTATAAGGACGGAGATCCTTGAGTAGATACTTAACTTGCATTCATGTTGATATAGGAGAAATAACGTATCATTCAAAAGGAATAAGAAATGAAGATAAGGAGATTTTGTATCCAAGAGAAAAACTGAAAAGTTAACTTAAAAATTGTGAGCAAAGAAAAGAAGATCGACAAAAAATCAACTTCTTCTGTTATTACCTTAGCAGATATATTGCAAGGAAAAGATCTTAGATGAATAATATAAATGCATTTATCGTAGAGCAATCAAGAACATATTGTGTTAAATGTTACAACTTTGAAAGAATCGACACTCCCTTTTTAAATTCTAACTTCATTTCGACCGAAGAATGAGATTTTATTTAATAATTGTGTTATATTTTATGTAGTACGGCATGCCACAAAATATGAATAGTTACTATATACCACTTCATGTTGCCTTAAAGTCTGAAACTATACGTGCTCTGATTAAAAATGTATCGATTTTATTCTTGGAGTCGTATTATTTGCATCAACACTTTTGAAATTGCAGGTAAAATTATATAATTAACATTTATTATTTGTATGTTCCAGAACATAAGAAAATACGAATTTTGTAAAATATTCACGCGGAAACTTCTAATAGTATATTACGATGCGAAGCTGGGAAGTGGTTTTTTACAGAAGTGAGGAAAATGTTTAAAAACCTCGCTATCGCTCGGTTATAAACATTTTCCTCGCTTCTGTAAAACACTTCACAAACGTGCGTTGTACATTTTTTTTTTGCGCGATGGTGTTTTCAAAATAATAAATGATAGTAAAATAATAACACCTTTGTTGTAAATATTTGCTTTCATTATAAACACTGACTAACGTTTACAGCGTGGGCAGTGTATCTTCGTTGAGACTATAGCAGGTCGTAACACCAATCAGTCATAAAATAACAAGTACGTATTAATTGTTTTATATTGTTTCAAATAAAGTTTAGTTCATTTAAAATGCGGTGATTTCTTTCGTATAATGTATATTAACACTACCTTTTGGATATATTTTTGTGTGTGTATATATATATTTACGTAGTATACATAAAGAGCAGTGGTTTTACTTCCCGCACGAGGTTTGAAATGTGTAATATTACAGTATGGTTATTTAAGTTGGAACTCCAAAATGTAGATAGTTGAACTTTCAATCATAGTCGCCATTGCTGTAAGTACAAATCGCACAAAAAATTATATATTATTGAAGCATGTATACCATTCTTAAAATACAATCGCGTGTGTTCGTGTTATTTTATTACACGTTTCGAAAGAATCATCCGATTTGATTATAATCTGTTTTATCTACTTTGAACAATTTAATCATAGCTATTCATTTGGGTTGAAATCGGTCACTTATAAGATGATAAAAATCAAACTCAATTTGGAAGTGCAAGTCTACTGATACTAATACACGATAATGTTCGTAAAATTTGTCCGTTATTGACCAAACTTGCCCTGCATTTTCTTCGAAATTATTTTCTTTGGAATGTTTGATAAAGATTGGCGCGGTAAACCACCATGTGGGACCCCTACATTGGAAGACGAACACGAGGTCGGCCAAGAAGAAGATGGGCGACACGTTCAAACTGATGTTGGGAGGACATTGGTCAACCACAGCCCGCAACAGGAACAAATGGAAACAACTAGCGAACAAAATTCTTAATAAACTACAGTGAAGTGCACAAGTGAAAGACTCTATAAACATAATGTTCACGTGAATTAGCTCACCACGTGAACCACTTAAAACTATAAAATTGAGCCCCCCTCTTGTAGGAGGTCCTAGCCCTTCATGGGACATAGTGGCTACATTCATTCATTCATTCATTCATTCATCATTCATTCATTCATTCATCATTCTCATATTACGTTCCTGCTATGTTATCAATTTGGAGCTAAAAATAAAACTAATTTAATTTAGTTATTTTAATTTTTTTGTTGAATTCCCCAGGTTGTCATTTCGACATGTCTGGTGTTCTCTCCTACCATTGGCGTTATTGTAACCCACTTCTGAGTTTGGGACTCCTAGAAGGCGGGATTACGACTGCCCAACGATATGATGGGTGATGATGATGGTAGTGGTGCGCCAGGAGAGACCTTAATCCTAAACTTAATCTAAGGCGAATATTAGGGATGATTATGATAATCACATGATGTTCGGGGACGATTGGGCCTTAAAGGTTCCTGACATTTGTCTTACAGGTGAGGAGAAACCCCGAAAAAAACCTCATCCAGGGAACTTATCCCGACCGGCGATCGAACCTGGGCCTGCTATGTGACAAGGTAGCACGTTACCTCGAAACCATAGCGGTGGTTAATTAGAGCTAAAATGTATCACGATATCAAATAAATTAAAAGTTTTTTTTGTCCAAACCAACCAGCTGTCTAACGACATGTCTGCTATTTTCTCCTAGCATCGGTGTACGGAAGTCTGGAAGAGTGTGTTCTGTTATCCTGATGGTATGATGGGTGGTAAATTATAACGAAACACCAGGCTAGTTTTTAAACCTAAATTTAACTTAAATTATAGACCATGGACGACTACAGGAATAATTCCCTCGAAAAAATCACGTGGTCTGAGCGGGAATGCAACTAAGGACCTCATGAACTGTACAGGAACTCTGACTACAGGACCACAAGGCTGGTCTATAAAAAAACTTGTTTTAATATGTCAGCGCAAATGTCATAATCATAAAGTAATGCAAATTACTCTCTCCCACTCTCTCTTTGTTTAATCTGTACCTTTGTATGCACGTTTACGAGGATCACGCCTCTTGGCAGTCGGTGCAGGGACACATGTCGACAGATGATTTTCAATTCTGAATCACATACATACCATTTTTTTTCATTCACTGTACATGAGTTTATGAACGTGCCCATTGCTGAGGTTTACTCGAGGCTTATCTTCTACACCGGCGTTTTGAGTTCATTACCCAGCGGAGAAAAGACATTTAAATCTCCACATTTGGTCTAGGTGTGTCCTGTGTTTACATAAAAAATTAAATAAAAGCTATATTAATTAAAACATTATAGTCAAATTTTAATGCAAAAAAATATATATTTTTCCACAAAGTAAAATTTCAACCTATTTAAATAGTAGACAGGATAAAACAGTAAAGCAAAAAAGAAAGAAAGAAACTCAAAGCTGGAGACATCCCTGGGACAATAGAAATACTTAAAACAGGGTATATCATTTACTCGTAAATTAGGCTAGTACTAAAAAAAAGGCAAATGTTTTATGGGATTATATTGGCCAGATGGGTTTTTCAATACTATTCTTCGAGCTTCAATATATTTGTCTTAAAGGTGAGGAAAATCTCCCTCTCGAAACTTGAATCCGGACATTGGAGGCAACTGTTTCAATCCTTTCTAAAAAGTTATTGTAGATCAAGAAAAAATCATTCCCTTTGCGTCTGGATTTGATCCTAAAGGCCGCGGCGGATATTTTTTTCACAAAAAAACATAGGCCAACATTTGCATTCCACATTTTGATTTTTTTACATATACCATAACTAATTCGCATTTAAAACTGCCTACGTACATACACGACTTCCTCTCTGCAAAATAATAAATGTATTACCTGGTGCACGATTCGAGAACTGCAATCTTATAATTATGTCAAAACAATGCTGAAACGCATCATCTGTCTTAATTGTTTGCTATCCCACAATGTCTTGAATATTCAATCAGGGACAGTAATAATACGAGGAATTCAACCACTTCATAATGAAGCAATTATACCAGTCAGAGATTGCATTAATTAGAACCAGAGATAGAATACATATTACCTTATGTATAGGAATAGAACTGTAAGTGTGATGTCTCTCAAGAATTACACTGGAATTATCGCCACGTGGGCATTGGAATGTGATAGTGTTATTTATTTTCATAAATTTTATGATTTCTTCTAAAATGTTGGGTTATGTTAAAAAATTAACATGAGTACCTGATATATCAGTGTTTATGCTGATGATGTAGTACTACTGGGCGATAGCGAGGAGGGCCAACACGCATACACTATTGAGTAACACTAAGAAATTGGGCCTGGAAATAAATATCAATAAAACTAGTAGTAGTAGGACTTTATTAGACAAAAAGTAAGATATTTACAATATTATTTACAAATATGGGTCGCACGTGCAGTAAGCCGTACGTGCTGTTGACATTCCGTTACAATAAAGTAATAATTGGTACTAGTGTAAAGAAAAATAAACAACAAAAACAGCAATAACATTACAATTACATAGAGAAAACACAATAATAATATTACAATTAAATAATAACACAATAGCATTATACACTAAAAACCATTAACATTACAATTACATAAAGAAAACACAATAATATTACAATTAAATAATAACACAATAGCATTATACACTAAAAAAACATTAACATTACAATTACATAAAGAAAACACAATAATATTACAATTAAATAATAACACAATAGCATTATACACTCATTAATGTATATATAATAAAACTAAATATATGTTCACATGTAGAAATACGTTATATAATGGAGAAGACTACAGAGCAGTGAACTACATGATCTTTGCAGGAAACAGGTATAATAACAGTTACGTCTCGTAGAATGCAATGGGTAGGACATGTGGCACGAATCGGAAATGAAATATGTGCATGGAAGCTTCTTGTAGAAAAACCAGAGGGAAACGCCCAGTTGGTAGACAAAGAATGAGATGGGAGAATAACATTAACCATGATTTGAGGGAAATATATTATACAGGGAATGATTGGAAAACATTAGCTCAGGATTGGGATGTATGGAGAGCTTAAGTCCGCGCGGCTATGAATCTATGGGTTCGATAGTGCCAATGTCTTAGTACCCGATATATCAGTCGTCAGCTAAATTAAATTTCTCTTTAAAAAAACGTCATCAAGTAGTTAAAATTATAAAGGCCTTTCAGAATAGTGTTCCATCTTCGTTTAGTACTGAGGTTGGTGTATTATTTGTATGAAGGATTTAGGTCTGTAGGTGTGTTCTTGTTTAGCATGTCTATGTTATTTGCACCCGCAGATCTGAACCCGTTATATAACTTATACTATACTACACAGCGGAACGTTACACCTCTAGCACTGTTGCTGCGTCGCACGGAAATATATACTATGTATAGTCAGAAACAAATAGCAAGTGAAGCACTTTCCCAGCTTACTTAGGGTAATAGCTGCACTCCTCAACGCCACAGACTGACGTGAAGCGAGTGTACGCGGGATGACACAGTATTATTTCGCAAATCATCTACAAACGAAGCAGATCAATGTTCCGCTGTGTAGGATAGTACATCAACCTCAATACTAAAATAAATCTGAAAATAGAACATGATTCTGAAAGGCCTTCATAATTTTAACTATTTCATGAAGTTGGATACCCAAACAAATATTATGCTATCAACCTGCAGCAAGAATAAGACCAGGATGCCCACTCGAAAGACATTTTTGGATAATGTTTATTTTGAGGCGAAACAGGTCAACAATTCGTGACTGGACTATGATAATGGTGATGTTTAAACATAAATTTAATTTAGTTGCGGTCATCTCATATAAAATTAATTTTATTTAATACTTTAAAGTTTTATTACATAACCTCAACGGTGTTTTACAACGAATTTTAGAAATATTCAATGTTAATTCAATTATATACATTTGTAAACCCCGGGTGGCATGTAACAAGTACCAACAAGTTGAGAGGTTAAACTGAGTCATTGGAATGGAATATTTGTGAACCATTCTTTGTTTGAATAGTTCATATGAAAGAAAATTCTGAGATTTTATTGATTATTTTCAAGATTTAGTGCGATTTGAAAGAAGAATAAATTAAATTTCCATATTAACTTTTTTTTATCTTCAGTGGTACCCAAACAGCGTGCGATGCGGCGATTGCCTGAGGCGCTTTGACCTCTCTCTCTCTCTCTCTCTCTCTCTCTCTCTGTAATTCTAGTTTAGTCATACGCACACGTGTTCGCTGAGTCCGTACTACTGGAGCGCGCCAGTATTTTCACTGTCATTATCATGTAACATGGCTAGTTGGGACTGAATAATGTAATCGAATAATGTAACTGTAAATTAGCCCTATGTTCTTGGGTGCCGTAGAACATTCTTATTGCAAAGAGAACGCCATGTATGATGTATTAAAAAAATAGAGAATTTTAACAAATATATTCGCTAAAATATAAAAAATAAATAAATTTTAAATATAAACATATGACACATATTCAGGATGTCTCATAGAAGGAAGGCAATCATTGAAGAATCAATTTTATTTTTAAATTGGCAAATCAGTACTTTTTAATGTCAATTATTTGAATGTGGCGGACCGCACTGAAAACGTTATCGTACATAACTGTTATTTTTGAGCATATTGTGTAATTTATTAAAAATATGAAATAAAATAAACCAATTGATGTATTCTATAGGATATATTGTCAATTTAAGGGTTACGTTTTACACATATTCTACTGCATTCCTACATGACCGCCATCTACTTGAAAACATATACTCCATCTTTCAGCTATGAAACGAAATGTAGACCTTAACATTTAAACCGTAAAAAAAAACCTGCTGCTTCTGTGATACGATTCCGTAAATCAAGCAGACGTAATGAAATTTTCGTAGAGTGAAACGTAGAATTTTCCACACTGTGTTGCGAGGGGCATTCAACTGCCTACTGAGGCGTCAAGTTGATGCATTCGAACTATCACTGGCAATTTGAACGTGCTGCACTGTTTTTTGCTGATACTCATGTCTCATTACACACACTGCCGATACGCTTAAATTTGTTTACAAGCAGACTAATGTGTGTCTTTGTTGGGGCTGGTTTACGGAATGAATGAGTAAATTCAACTCTGGCGTCTTCATATGACAATCCGCGTACCCGTGCATAAACAATGGCAATCAGTTCTTCCGTGCTAAACATGTTGCACTAAGTTAACAGCATATGCAAAGAAAAAATACAGTAGTGTTTCATGGAAATGGACAATGGCTTTAGTGATATCCTGTATTTGAATCGCCAAGGCCGATTGATGTGGATGGTGTCACTGACTAGCTGAAAGCAGTTAAGGGAGTTATATGGTCCATGTAACACAATCCCGCAACCTTAGTTTAAATTTTTTTCCACATTCTGCTATGATAACTTTTATCTTTCATAAATGAATTAACTAAATAATATTTTATGTTAGATAAAAATAATTAACATAAACAATTGTTATTGTAGAATTGGATATTTTATTTTCATTTAACTCATGTTGTAAATTCATGACACGTAAAATAACGTCAAACCTAAAATAAAAGGCATTTAGCAATATTTCTTGCGTTGCTATCAATCTCAGATGTTAAAGAGTCGATAAATAAAACAGACCTATTGTTTATGTAGTCAAATATTTTCTTCGTTATATCATAGAAGGAATCGTATAAAATTAGAGTTATATAACTGTTCTACATTTAAATTAAATTTAAGAAAAGGCAAGAAGAAGGATAACTCTTTAGAAAAAAGGAAATATATATTTATTGTCTAAGAGGGAAGAAATCTCTGGGCCTTCCAACGAAGCGCTGGATACAAAATTCATAAGTGAGATCGAAACAGGCCTCTAGGCCTAAGACTTCTATGGATACAGAAGAATATTCAGATTTTTTTTGCACAGTATTGACCCCTGAATGGGTAAGTGTTTATGTCGTTTTCAGTTCACTTACAGAGTTATATATATTGTAAAATTATAATTAAAGAAAGAATGAAAACAGAAAATACATACATAGAAGTTAATTTCAGATTAGAAAATGCACTCTGACGTATAAAAAAATAAAAACAAAACAATTTAGAATATATTGATATCAAACTGAAGAAATTCGATAAAAGCCATTAGAGTAGAAGAAATTTGAACCTGATATGCAGAGAAATAGTTTTATTAGAATGGAGTTTCTGTTACCGAACAATAAATATGTAAATAATATCAATCATTAGTGTATATTTGTGAAGCAAATTTGAGTACAATGCTAGTGATAAATTTTGAATTTGCTTAATGGTTGTTTATTTATATCCACTACATTCATGGTCTACCTAATCAAATCAATGTGTACGAGAGAGATTAGTGCTAGTTCTGGCAAATTTATATTTATCACTAGCTAATACCCGGCATGCGCTGCTACGCCTAAATAAATGAAAATTAATGTGCTTTCATATTTAGTTGAATAAGTAAAACGAAAAATAATTATAAATTTATATTTTTTAGATACCCTGTGCTGATTACCCGGCGTTGGCCAGGAATCTACTTATCCTGATCTTCTAGACATAAATGAGCTGAAATACGAAAATTAATGTGTTTTTATGTTTAGTTAAATTTATATCGTAATTGTTTTTAGATACCCCGTGCTGTTTACCGGTCGTTGTCCGGGAATCTACTTATCCCGATCTTCTTGGCATAAATGAGCTAAAAGACAAAATTTGTTATTGTGAGTTACTCGTAAAAGAATACCCGCCATGTGCTGCTATGCTTGCACAGGAATCTACGTACTTGTCTCGATCTTCTTGGCATCAGTGAAAGACAAAAATGGTTATTGTGAGTTATCCGTAAGAGATAAACATATACTGTCGAGAAATTTGCTTTTTAGAGCTTTTTAAGGTAATCAATTCTGTGTTCACTAATTTTATGTAGGCCTATTTGTTATGGTTTAGGCAGCGTAAGCCATTTAAGCGTACAAAGAGCTACTTTTTTCACGTTTTCCATTACAAATGGTTATTTTTAAGGGTGTAGGAACTGAGTATCACAACTCTCTTATCGCCTATGTTCATTACGGGAATCTCCTGAACATTTTGCAAAAAACACAATCGGATGAACGGTTTGGCAGTGCATAAAATACGAACAAACAAACAAAGCAACAGACAAACAAACAAACATTCATTTTTATATATTAGATATTGGCATCACTAGCAAACGATATTTATGGTAACACAATTAAATATGCTATTGTTCAAATATGTCCTCCATGGTATATTTGCCTTCTCGTGGTGAAGTGAATTGCGTGCTTAAATGACCCCGATAGCTATGCTGGCGGTAGCATTGCTGCCAAAAGGTTTATCCATACCGGACAGGTCAAAGGCGATAAGCCAAACGAAAGAGTGACGATTTTTCACCGTAAAAATACAACCGTCAAGAAACGCTGACATGGGTTCCACTTGGGCAAACATTTCCGGGGGTAAAATAATCCCCCATTCGGTTCTATGGTTGGGGACTACTTCAGGGAATTCATGCTAACGGAAGTAGATTCCAGAGGGGATGATTGGAAAACATTAGCTCAGGATAGGGTTTACGGGTTCGATAGTGCCAGTGAGTTAGTTAGTTGGTTATTGTTCAAATATGTCCGTTCGAAAATATGTTCTATAAAAACTATTTTTATAATATAATAAACATGTTACCGTATATAATATTTTCATAGGAATTGTATTACATAACATTAACAAAAAAAGCATACATTATTATAGCGGTACGTGAATAAAATCCTGATATATAACATCTAAATATACAAGCGTCACTGTTATAAAGTAAACTTTCTATTTAAAAATGCTTATTTGCCACTAGATGGCAGTTGGAACGATATCCCGCTGCCTCTCGTGTAAATTGACAATAATATAGGGAAGTTAGAGTAATGTGGACCCTTCTGTTTGAGTGGACCCTGTTAATATTTTCTTTAATTGGTGCTGCCCTCGAACAGAAATTATTTTAACTTCTTCTCCTCATCAACTTTGACGGGTTCAAGGCCAGTCTATTTTATTCTTTGTGCGAAGAAGGGTTTATTTGTGATATTTATGAAAATGGCCACTTTAAAAGTTTTTCAAGCTAAGAATCAATTCTTAATTTCTGCTATTGAATATTACACATGTTGAAAAACTCCTAAATATGTTATATTATTTAGATGCTGTTTTAATATGCTGACGGATTTGGTTTGAGATTATGTGACATGGTGGTTGTATAAAATAATTAAACATGGCAAAGGAATTCGGTTAATGTGGACACTCCACGAGGACCTGGATCCACTTTACATGAATATGTATATTTTATCAATGAGGATGATATCTGTAAAGACCATTCACTTAATTAATTTTATTTAACATCCTTGTAATTTTACTAAACTCAAAGACCGTCGCTTTCTGCAGTTGAATGACGTGTGAATGTTATAATCAATAATAATTTTTGAAAACATTAAATAAATATCAACGCTTTTTAATTATGATCAGTCATACATATTATTAAATTAATCTGTGCCTGTCTGTATAAATTAACAGAGTAAATAAACTTAAAAAATAGACTAAAAGCTAAGGTGGACTCTGGGGTCCACTTTATCCGAATATGGAGGTTAAGGTGGACTTTTCTTGTAATGTAAAAGAGTTTATAAATTATGAAGATGTTTCCATATTTGAATAAAATAACAATGCTATTTCATAGTTACAACACTAATGATAATCACTGTAATTAAACAAAATTCAAATTCCTTAATTAAAATAAGAAAAACAACCACATTCAAAACAGGGGTCCAAATTACCCAACGTTCATCTATATATATATATATATATATATATAAAAGAAATTTTTGTTTTTTCGGATTTCTGAGTAGCTCAGATGGTTAGAGCGCTAACGTATAAAGTTAGAGATCTCGGGTTCGAATCCCGACTCACGCATTTATTTTTCTTTTCATGTTATATGTATTTATTTATTTATTTATATATGTGTGTGTGTGTGTGTGAGAGGGGGGGAGCGGTTTTTATGTAGAAAGTGAGGAAAATACCTGCCAATTGAATGTGATGTTGATATAGAAGTAACCTAAAAAAATAACATTAACAATTCATAACGTTAGATGGGAGCTATTAATGTACATATCTACAGTAGAATAGCCAACTTGTAGGATACGCTAATTGCGAAAAGAATAGACCACATCAGTATGAACTTAAAAAACTAATCAACATCATTCTAACTTTACATTTGTCCATTTGTATATTATTAATATTTTAGTGTGTCCACCGCTGTGGTCACGAGGTAGCGTGCTGCCTTGTCACGCAGCGGGCCCGGGTTCGATCCCCGCTCGGGACAGTTTTTCTGGGTGAGGTTTTTATCGGGGTTTTTCCTCACCTGTAAGACAAATGTCAGGAAAACTTTAAGGCCCAAACGGTCCCGAAATCATATGGCCATCATGATCATCATCATCATTATCATCATCATCATCATCATCCGTCACCGGTGTGGAAAGCAACAGGAAGCTACCACACCTACACAATTCCCAAGTAAAGCTGCAAGCATAGCATGAAAATGCTATGATTGCAGTGAAGGACCTGGCTTCGGGCAGAATTACTATGGATGGAATATTTTAGTATTGAGTGCCATTATAACTAACTCCACGACAGGCCTAGAAGACTTTTGGCCTACCAGCCGGTTGCTGGCCTCACATCAACATGTTTTCATCACATGTAGACGATAATGCAGCCAGAGGTAGGCGTGTATGTGGTCAGCATGTCGGATACCCCAGCCGATATAGCTGGTTTTCTCAACCTGTGAGTGTTACTATGCATGGGGGAAAGCACATGTAGTATATGACGAAATCTTTAATAAAAATTTTAGCAAATATATAAAGTGGAAATGAAGTTAACCGAGAAGCAGCGATAGAGTTAGTCGGTCTAACTTTTTTTCCGTTCCAAGGTTAATAGACCGAATATCAGTTTTTTATTTCTCTCTCTCTCTCTCTCTCTCTCTCTCTCTCTCTCTCTCTCTCTCTCTCTCTCTCTCTCTCTCTCTCTCTCTCATGCGCACAACCGCGCACAAAGGCACGCACGTACGGGCGCGCGCACACACACATATATTCTTTCTTTCTTTCTTTCCATTTTTCTCTCTGTTTGGGTAGCCTATGACGTAGCTCTTTGCGGGTTCTTTTTGTACCTGGCCTCCCGGATTTTATTGTGATACATTTTGGGAGATGATTTTTAACTCTTAGATCATACGTTTTTACCTTGAAGGACATAATGAGCCCCCCGAATGAGTGATGAGCTCAGTACCATAGCAATCTCCGAGACAACACTGAAGTTTAAGACAAAACGCATCTTTACTTATTCGTTCTAAATAAGACGATATATGTAATCATGATGATCAGATGACGTTCGGTAACTATTTGGAAAGTAAAGGTTATTGAATGTATGTTGAATGCGAGAAAACTTGTCCCGACCGGGTTAGAATTTAATATTGCTTCGTCCGAAGTAATGACATTTATCTCTAGAACTCACCGGTGAGATTGTGTGTTAAAATCACAGAATTGTGATATTTTTATTCCACATATATTACCGGTACCTTAACATTTTATAAGAAAGTAAATATAAAATAGAAGTAAAAAAACTAACTGGCATTGTCGAACCCGTAGGTTCATGCCCGCGTGGGCATAAACTCTCCTGAGCCAATGTTTTCCAATCATCATCATCATCATCCTCCTCCTCCAAGGTTTAAGCCTGTTGGCTCGTTCCGATGTTTTCCAATCACCTCCTGTATAATCTATTTCCCTCAAATCATGTTTAATATTATCCTCCCAACTCATTCCTGGTCTACCAACTGGGCGTTTTCCCTCCAGTTTTCCTATAAGAAACTTCCATTCCCTTCTTCCATTACCCATTCGTGCCCCTTGTCCTTCCCATCGCAGTCTACGAGATTTAACTGTTCTTATTACATCTGATTTACCTATAAAGATCATGTAGCTCACTGCTATGTAGTCTTCTCCATTCGCCTGTCTATAGTACCTTGGTCGAAAGAATGATGATCATATAACCATGCAGAAACGCGGACATGGTTTCCATTGGAATACAATTTTCCGGAGGGAAAATAGAATAAAATAAAAGTACTTTTGAAAATTATTAAAATGTTTATATTGTTTCAGGTTTTTAATAAACCGTAAACGATTAATGACATAATTATATTGAAAGAGGCAATTTGACTGTCTTTCCTCAAAAGGAAGATAAAAATGATTCTACTGTAAAAATATTTGATAACTGGTTATCCAAATATCAATTAAGTATCCGAGAAGTCGGTGACTAATGTTACACTAGTATACACATCTTTTTACACGCTTTATATTAGTTTGACCTGTATCTGTCTGTCTATGTAACGGAATCTTTCAACACGATTTTCACTCACTTAAAGACATTGGATCGACTTGAAACGTTGTATACTTGTAAAGGACCAATGACAATACAATAATTTCATAAAGTTTTTCTAAGATCCTGGCCAGGATCATCAGGACATAAAAAATAAAGACCGGTATCATAGGTTGTAGATGTATCTACTTTTTAGTCCATCGTTGTAAGAAATTAATATTATATCCTCTAGTAGCTCAGTTGGTAGAGCGGTGGACTGCATTGGTATATAATTTCAGTAATCCATAGGTCACTGGTTCAAATCCGGCCCGGAGGATTTTTTTAGAAGAGTATTACTTTTAGTTCATACTACAATAGTATCGAATTTAAATATATTTACATTTTTATCTTAATCTGTAAAATATTAATGACAATTTTGTAAACTTACCATATTGTAATTTGTCCAAAAAATCTGAGAAGGATACGATTAACTGTAACTATTTATCTCTATTAAATATCCAAAAATATAATAATAATATTAGATAATAATAATTTTAAAAATATATAATTATATTCGTGCCTAGATGCTAAAAATATCGTAAGCAATTACATTTTCATGGTATTCCGGTTTATGATAATCAATTAAAATAAAATATAAAAAATAAATAATAGTTAAAAAAACTAAAACACACGCTTTATTAGAAAACCGAACTAAAAATGAAAAATAATTTTAATTTCCAACGCGCTTGGGATAAAATTAAAGTGGTCAACAAAAAATCGCCTCCAACACTTCTAGAATAAAACTAGAATTAGGTCTATATACAAAAAAAAATTACCATCAAAAGTGTGGAGTGCTTTTTATGGTTTTTACGTTTTCTTCTTAGAGACTTTACTCTTACCAATATATGTTTATTATTAAATTTATTAATTGATATAGAGCACCCCACGCTTTTGATGGTAAAATTATTTTAGATAAATCTAGTTTTATTTTAGATGTGTTGGAGACGATTTTTTTGTTGACCACTTTAATTTTATACCAAGCGCGTAGGAAATTAAAATTATTTTTAATTTTTTATTTCGGTTTTCTAATAAAGCGTGTTGTTTTAGTTTTTTAAAACTATTATTTATTCTTTGTAAATATAGCTACATTATTGTATAATCATATTTGAAGAGAAAAATTATACGCTCAGACCGGGACTTGAACCCGGGACCCTTGGTTTCTCTAGACCAAGTGCTCTACCGACTGAGCTATCTGGGCAAGTACCGATCTAAACGCAAATCCTTCTTATTGTATAAGTTTATCAAAGGTTCAATTTGTTAGATGCTTAAATGTGTTACTTTTTAAATATCATAATCTCTTTATATTTTAAGTTAAATTATTCAAATAAGATTACTTTATCTAGTGGGCTGTACTTTTACTTGCTCCAAACACAGTAATTGTCTTGCTCCTTCTATCTTAATGCATTCCTCTTTACCGCGGTTCTGTGGAAGTTTTTCTTAAGGAAGCTAGTGGCTTTGATCCTCCTCGGTAAGAAGGGGATTAATTCCGCGTTAAATGGCTTTCATGATACCCCTCCCCCGCAATCTCCCAACGGATTCACCTTCTTATTACAGTTCCTTCATTCATAAACATTTTCACATACAGAATTGCAAAATAACAGCAATCCTATGCCATGTAAAACTTAAAAGCATCAACATTTCTGTGCTATACAATAAAGTGAGATAAAGGAAGGTTTAGTTTCAGAATTTTTGTTAAGACGACGATATTTTACGTACATTTATCTCTCTATTATCACCAAGTTGAAGATTCTGGGAGTTATTCAATTAGGCATGCATATAAATGTACGCAAAGCTGTTTTACATATAAACAAAATTAAATCTATATATTAATACGTGAAGGACAAACTTTGTACCCCTTTTTAAGCACATTGCGCGCACGGAGGAGTGTGATATTTGGCATAATTAAAGTTCATATAGAGAAGGAGTGCAGAAAAATAATATTTATGTATAATATGTATTACAAATAAATTAAATTCAACAAAATAAAATTAATTGTCTCTAAGGAATTTATGTGTATTACTCATTCGTCTACTCATCCATTTGTTTACGTTTATACTGAAAGTTCATTGTTTACTTTGTACATACATTGTATATTTCGTCCAATAAGTGTTCATATATCATATTATATTATATAGAGTTTATCTTATATTATACTTTGTATATACATTGGGGTCAGGATTTTTAAACTGACCCAAACCCTCTGGCGGCTCTACGGCCCTGGGGTCGACTCAGCGGCCGTCACGCAGGGCTGACAACCCGGCTGACATAAAGTGCCGATTGTCTAGAAAAAGTGGGAGCCTTAACCTTCTACTACCCCAAGGGCCTCCGGGCCTGTTGTGGGATTACTTTACTTTACTATATACATTGTATTTATATATCATATTATTTTATATTATATTGAATTATATATTATATTGCTTGCTCAATATACTTCTGTTACAAAAGAAAATTATGCAGCAGCAATGTGAATTGACTTACTCTCGCGATTTATTATTAGTGGTTTAAAAGGTGAGTACATTTTATTATTTAAATTTAAGTTAAATCCACTCTAATCTTGGTTTCAGTAATTTCATTACATATTTTTTTATATTTAGATATTCACACCTACTTCTATTATGTCACGACATAGAAAATTGACAGATCGGAGTGAGAGACAAAGAATAAGGGATAGACCAAGTGCAAATTTAAATAATTAATTGGGGCCTAATTAAATTTGAAGGGATATTCTCATCTGTTGTCTTTTTAAATATGGCTTAGTCAAGCTATACCACATATTTCCTATCGTTCGTATTTTTTAAATAAATCGAAATTTTATGCATAATGACGTATTTGTTTCAAACGTAAAAATTTAATGAATTGTGGTCGAATTTCGACCGCTGGGCGACCATTAGTAAGTAGTAGTAGGACTTTATTAGACAAAAAGTAAGATATTTACAATATTATTTACAAATATGGGTCGCACGGGCAGTAAGCCGTACGTGCTATTGACAGTCCGTTACAATAAAGTAATAATTGCTACTAGTGTGAAGAAAAATAAACAACAACAAAAAAAAAGCAATATTAGTACATGATGAATAGTGAAAACGACCATCCACGTGTTGGGTGAATCATCTGTGTTTGAAGTGTCCTGCATTAAATGAATAAAAATAACTACCTCCATGGAGTGTTAAGTGATAGAAAATGTGATAAAGTAGCATATTAAAAATATTACAAATATTACTATTTTTTCGTTTAATCATGATATATGTGAAAATATATCAGCTAACCGTCGTTTCCTTGTTCTGAATAGTATGATGAAACCAAGACGTGTTTCCAAGAAACACGAAATATGTCACACAAAACAATTATCAAGCCTATCGTGATATATGGAAGTGAGTTCTTCCAGAAAATGTAAAAATCTATGTTGAACATATGGTAAAGATAAATACTCAGAACTATATATGGACCCATATTTGAAAACGGCAACAGACGAACTTGAACAAATATATAGATCCAAAACCTATATAAGGATGTTAATATTACTTATATCAAAATAAGAATGATGGAATTTTAGTACATTTTGTCAGATTGAATTATGATAGATGCCAAAGATTACTTTAAACGCTAAATTAGTTGGAAAAGGAAGAGTTGGAAGACAAGAAAACAATGGATGGATGACGTGTAAAATGACATCACCCAACTTGGTATTAAAATATGGAGAATGAAGGCTGAAGACAGGCAAGAATAGATAGAGGTAATTGGGAGACCAATGTTAAGCTCAAAGGACCGTAGCGCCAAAGAATAATGATAAGAAGAACAAGATTCAATTAGGCCTATTTTCCTAAAATATACAGTCTCCTCAAATTAACACGAAGCTGGTTAGTTTAATTTTTTTATATGAAGATTTGCAACCTATATTTAATGTTATTAAATAATATTAATCTCTTAGCTACAAATAGGCTATTTATTTTTTTAATTATTGTTATGTTGGTCTCTATTATAATTTATAGTATTTTAGTTTGAAAGAATCAAACATTGGAAATAAATTTTATTTATTGTTTATTATTAAGTCCGTCCGAGTTTCGAGCAGCCGAGATGAAATTTTTAAGTAGAGTAAAAGGATTCACTAGAATGGACGAGATATGAAACGAGGATATCCGTGAAGAACTGCAGATCTACTCCATAAAATAAAATTAACAACAAGATTCAGTGGAAAGAACATGTAGAAAGAATGGAAGAAAGTACGTAATTACCAAATAAAATCTTACATTATTTTTCGAGAGGAAGAAGAGATGGCGGACGTCCTCGGAAGAGATGGTCTTAGATCTATTAGTGAAGACGGAACAGGCAACTAATGTCTAAACCAAGAAGTGAAGAAGAAGAAGAAGAAGACTATTATTAATACTATTTTGAAAGAAAAGTGTATCAGATTTAGCGACGATCATTCTCTATTGGCCGAACAGAAATCCGCGAGAGTTTACCTTCAAACTGTATCGATACATCTATCTGAAAACAACGCTGGAATATAGCTTTAATTTCATCTTTCGTCCAAACTGAGTTTTTTAAATTAGATTGATACATATCACTTTCTTGTCAATACTATTTAAATGCATATCATTTTATTGTTAGGTTTTAAAACTTATTCTAATGTTACATTACTTTCTATTATTATTATTATTATTATTATTATTATTATTATTATTATTATTATTATTATTATTATTATTATTATTATTATTATTATTATTATTATTATTATCATTATTATTATTATTATCATTATTATTATTATCATTATTATTATTATCATTATTATCATTATTATCATTATTATTATTATCATTATTATTATCATTATTATTATTATCATTATTATTATTATTATTATCATTACTATTATTATCATCATTACTATTATTATCATTATTATTATCATTATTATTATTATCATTCTTCTTCTTCTTCTTATATTATTATTATAATTATTATATTATTATTATCATTCTTATATTATTATCATTATTATTGTTATTATCGTGTAAAATGTTGTTTGTACAAGAAATTTACATTGCTACATTTAATGTATTTTTAACTGTTTATAATTAGTATAGTGTATATCTATATTTGTCAAATATTTATTTGTATTTGTGCTGGTTGAGTAGAAAGGATGGCCTTATGGCATTAATATTATAATTACCAAAAAATAAACGTTTATTTCTTGGTAATTATAATATTAATTACCCTCAGTGAAAAACAATTTTACAAAAGTCTTATGGCCTTAACTCTGCCAGAATAAATAAAACATTATTATTATTATTATTATTATTATTATTATTATTATTATTATTATTATTATTATTATTATTATTATACAGTTATGTGCCATGAAGTGTGTTTGTTATTTTTCTTTTTTTCTTCGTCTTCAATTGTCAATAGTTTTCACTTTTAAAATACTTTCATCAGTAACCTATAAACATATCTATTCTTTTCTCTAGGCATAACTATATGGCAAGCTGTTTCCGAAATGAAATAAGTTCTTTCATTTAAAAACGGATCTTTCATCACTTATAATGTTTAGGATGTTCTATAAAATCCGTTATTTAAAAGAAAGTATTATGCACCAAATAAAGAGAAAACTGAGATTTGAGCGAGTGAACCCCCAGACTTGGAATTTGTATTCTAAGAGCGGCGTGTCTCATAAAGAGAATTATTTGACAATGAAAATAAACGGTAAATTTTAATGGTATTATCTATGCAGCCTCCAATACTGCTAATGACATAGACATAACTATGAGAGACTATCACAATATCCGATAAGAGTAAGGGCATTTAAAAGATTGAGCAATTCACTCCGTCCGTCTTAGGGAAAAGGACGAATAACAATGAATGGAAAGAGCTTCTTATGATGTAAGACCACGGAATATGGCGTTCTTTTCTTCCAATTTATTACAGATTGGGAAAGTACTGGATTCCGTCATTCTTAAAAGAAATTTTATTTCGGAACAATCTTCAAGGCCTTTTTTTTTATGTTGTATGGGAAACGTTTTCATAGATTTGTTCTGTGGATATAATACAGTTTTTTTTTCATTTAAGTTTACTCTTTTATAAGATTCATGATATGTTCCGTTGAGGTATTATTCTGAATTAAAATATAAACTTATGGAATATTCACCTGAAAAGTCCGTCTCCTCAACTTTATTAGTTATTTAACTGTAGCGCTTTCGGGACTTGTCCCATAATCGGCAGGATTAATATGATTTTATACTTTAATTTTAAGTTTACTCTGTTTTAATAAAACAAACATATTTGCTCCCCTTTCAGGTAAAAAAGTGACGAACTGATAGCAATTTTTAGTAATGTTAATTCATCTGGGCATTTTCTCTTACTGATTTATTTTACAGGGTATTGGTAATTTGATCCAATAAAAAAAGTAATTATGATTGAATTTCTACTTTGTCTTATATTGAACTGAATGTTGAAAGTTGAGTATTTATTATTTTATAAGTCATTATATTTAAGAAAGGGAAGACCAAAAGAAAAGTGGATTCAAGGAGTGCATAGGAGTATGATTAACAGAGAGTGTTGCAGAGAATACATCCGTATGGAGGAGTAAAATTTACAATTCTTTCTAGGAAAACGTCGGTAGAGAAATTCCTAATAAAGAATAAGATATTAAAAAAAAATATTATATAGTTTTCTAAGACAGAAAATGCTTTATATCAAATTTAAAGATACATTAGTAGGCTTATATAAAAGGGCATAAGCATTAAGTAAGAAGGACGAAGGTTACAGCATTATAGGGGCGTATGACTTTGAAATTGAATGTCCAGCAGGTGTAGTAAAATTACGTAAACTGATGTTTTCTTACGTAGTGCCAGGAGAAGCGCCTTGTAATTTGTAACGAAACTGAACTCGGCTTTCAATCCCTGAGCAGATAATTACAAACACGCACGTTGCCATGGTAACTGCATCAGGTATTGGCGCTAAGATAAGAGCAGATGTAAAATACTGCCAACCAGTTCCTCTTACTAGACGTGATGTCACAACGTTACGTCAACCTCACATGTATGTAATTTAACACTGTATTTGTACTAAACAGAACGTCGCTAAACTTCAGGGTCGAAATTATACACATAGTAGAGGAAGTTCGGGTAATGTGGACCCTTCAGTTTGAGTGGACCTTGTGAATATCTTCTTTAATTAGTGATGTCCTCGAACAGAAAATATTTTACCTTCTTCCCCTCATTAACTTTGACGTGTTCAAGGCCAGTTTCTTTTATTCTTTGTGGGAAGAAGGGTTTATTTATGATATTCATGAAAACGACCATTTTAAAAGTTTTTTCAAGCTAAGAATTATTTATTTCTGCTATTGAATGTTTTTTTTTGTTCAGTGCCACCTGTTTGTCATTCGACATTTCAGGTGTTCTCTTCTGGCATTGGAGTATTGTAACCCACTTCTGAGGTTGGGACGCCTGGAAGGCGGGGTTACGCTGTCCCAATGATATGATGGGTGATGACGATACGTAGTGATGCGCCAGGAGAGGACTTAAACCTAAACTTAATCTAATGATACTGATGGTAATGATGGCCAGATGATGTTCGGGAACCGTTTGGGCCTTAAAGTATCCTGACATTTGTCTTACAGGTGAGGAAAAACCCCGAAAAATCCTCACCCAGGAAACTTGTCCCGTGCGGGGATCGAATCCGAGCCCGCTGCGGGACAAGGCAGAACGCTACCTCGAGACCACGGCGGTGGACTGCTATTGAATGTTATAAGTATTTTAAAAAATCTCAAATATATTATATAGATGCTGTTTTAATATCCTGTAGGGTTTCGTTTGATATTCTGTGGCATGGTGGCTATATAAAATAATTAAACATAACAAATGAATTCGGTTAATGTAGACCCTCCATGAGGCTGTTAAAGTTGACCTGGGTCCACTTTACACGAACGCGTATATTTTATCAATGTGGATACTACCAGTAAAAATCATGCACTTAATTACGTGCAATATGTTTGTAAGTTTACCAAACTCAAAGACCGTCGCTGTGTGCAGATGAATGACGTGTGAATGTTATAATCAACAATAATTTTCAAAATATTAATTAAATATCAACACTTTTTAATTACGTTCAGCCATAAATATTTTCAGATTAATTTATGCCTCTCCATATAAATTATTAGAGTAAATAAACTTAAAAATAGTCTAAAAGCTAGGATGGTCTCTGGGGTCCACTTTACCCGAGAGATTAATGTGTAATGTAAAAAGTATATAAAATATGAAGATGTTTCCAAATTTGAATAAAATAAAAATGCTGTTACATAGTTATAAAACTAAAGATAATCATAAGTAATGCCACGAGTGATTTCGAAATTATTGATAAATTCACGACTCACGAAGTGAGGAGTGAATTTATCTAGAGAATTTGGAAATCAAGAGTGGCATTTGTTAGGACTATTTAACGAATAAAATTAAGCTCTTTACTCACAAATTATTATTTAACTATAGTTATTTTAAAATATTTATATATTTAATGTAAACGGCGATGTTTCAAAACAAATGAGAAACGATTGGTACGCTTCATCTGCTTCTTTTGTTTATCACTGCAATCAGATCATACTATTTATTGCCAAAGGAACGCAATATTGTAAGAATGCACTCTAGTGGAGAAAAAATGAAACATCAAACTGTATATTAATTCATTTCTGATGTCGTAAGATGTAAAATGACAATTATATTTTTCTGGAATGTTATTACCTGGGAAAAGGTACATTTAAGAAAGTGCAAACAGTGGTTACTTTTTTGGTGGTATAATAAATTGCTACAAATGTTTTTATATTAACTCCTGCAAGCGCTATGTGTTGACATCTATGCACTATATATACAATCTGGTAGCCGTATTTCTTTACAGGCTGTCACTGCAAAATAATGGTCAGACCTGTTCAGAATATTAAAAAGGAGGAGCTTTCTTTAATACGGCAAATTTAACACTGATAAATATTTCGTGAACCACGACTCTGATTGGTTGTAAAACAGAAATCATTGAAACGTGATTGGTCATTGACTCCCATTTGGGGCATGAGTTAAATAGTCATAAGTAATGCCACGAGTGATTTCCAAATTATCGATAAATTCACGACTCACGAAGTGAGGAGTGAATTTATCTAGAGAATTTGGAAATCAAGAGTGGCATTTGTTAGGACTATTTAACGAATAAAATAAAGCTGTTTACTCACAAATCATTATTTAACTACAGTTATTTAAAAATATTTTTATATTTAAAGTAAACGGTGATGTTTGAAAACTAATGAGAAACGATAGGTAGCCTACGCTTCTACTGCTTCTTTTGTTTATCACTGCAACCAGATCATACTATTTATTGCCAAAGGAACGCAATATTGTAAGAATGCTCTCTAGTGGAGAAAAAATGAAACACATCAATCTGTATATTAATTCATTTTTGATGTCGTATACATTTAAGAAAGTGCAAACAGTGGTTTCTTTTTTTGGTGGTATAATCAATTGCTACAAATGTTGACATGTAAGCACTATTATATACAATCTGGTAGCCGTATTTGTTATAGGCTCAGTCACTGCAAAATAACGGTCAGACCTGTTCAGAATATTAAAAAGGAGGAGCTTTGCTTAATATATGATAATCCTAACGTTGATAATTATTTCGTGAAACACGTCTCTGATTGGTTGTAATACAGAAATCATTGAAACGTGATTGGTCATTGACTCCCATTTGGGGCATGAGTTAAATAGTCATTGTAATTAAACAAAATTAAAATCCCTTAAATAAAATAAGAAAAACATTAACCGAAGTTCCTGTGTAATAATTCATTCACAGTTTCACGCTCAACAATAGGGTATTGACTGCACTAAGCATTCTATATAATAATATTAAGAGATTCTGGGCAATGTTGCCATGGTCCATGACTGGTGTTTCTTCCAGACGTTTCTCCTTTCGTCTGCGGAGGGCACCTTCAGTGGCAAATGCTTCTAGATAAAGTTCCCTCGTAAACAGTCAAGTCTCCAACCAAGTAACACTACCTTAAAATACCCGACACTTAAGGTGCCCTCCGCAGTAGAGGAGTCAAGCCTCCGACCATGGAACACTTAAGGTGCCCTCCGCAGTAGAGGAGTCGAGCCTCCGACCATGGAACACTTAAGGTGCCCTCCGCAGTAGAGGAGTCAAGCCTCCGACCATGGAACACTTAAGGTGCCCTCCGCAGTAGAGGAGTCGAGCCTCCGACCATGGAACACTTAAGGTGCCCTCCGCAGTAGAGGAGTCGAGCCTCCGACCATGGAACACTTAAGGTGCCCTCCGCAGTAGAGGAGTCGAGCCTCCGACCATGGAACACTTAAGGTGCCCTCCGCAGTAGAGGAGTCGAGCCTCCGACCATGGAACATTTAAGGTGCCCTCCGCAGTAGAGGAGTCAAGCCTCCGACCATGGAACACTACCAAGAAGCACTCGCCACTGAAGATGCCCTTCGCAATTGAGGGAGAAACGTCTGGAAGAAACTTCAATTACGGACGACGGCCACATAACCCGGAATCTCTTAATATTGCGATTACCGGCCGTGAAAGCTTATTTCGATTATTCCCATATCATGTTTTCAGTTTTATTAGATACTAGCTAATACCCGGCGTCGGCTCCTACACCTAAATAAATGAAATGTGCTTCTATGTTTAGTTAAATAAGTAAAAATGAAATTAGCCTATTATACATTTATATCGAAATTATTTTTAAATACCCCGTGTTCATCACCCGGTGATATTTTTATCCCAATCTTCTTGGCATAAATGAGCTGAAAGACAAAAATGGTTATTGTGAGTTATCCATCTTTTTTATAGATTGTTTTTAGATACTCAATTCTGTGTATATTAATTTGATGAATTTGGTATTATTTAGGCAGCGTAAGCCATTTCGTTGTCCAAAAAGCGACTTTTTAGAGCACAGATGCACTTTTGTTTTTAGCTCCAGTTCTATAGTGCCTACGGTAATATGTTATATATATATATATATGTTAACCCTTAAATTGCAATGTATAATGTATTCTATAAGTTACATCAATTGTTTTATTTAGTTTAATGTTTTTAATAAAACTGAAGAAACTAACGAATAAAAATTACTTCAATGTGTGTAGAATTACACAATATATCCAATAATAATAATAATAGATATGTGTGATATAGTTTTCAGTTATGTCCGCAACATTCAAATAACGGACTCGAGAAATTACTGCTTTGCCAATTTAAGGGCTAATTATCCCAGTAAAATTCTCTAAATGATGGTGAAAACTCCAGTCAAATCAATGAAGTATCCATAAAGGATAGACAGATAGATAGACTTACACTCATTTTTATATCTTTATATCATAAAGATAAGTGTAAATTTGATTGCTTACTATTTCTTTCCGGATACCAATCTGTCTTCTCCATCTTAAGGATCTCAAGATACTCAGTGGAGGCGAAGAAAGTGAATTTGACTAGATGCACTCCTCCGAAATTCATCAAAACTCGCCACAAGGCTTAAGCATTAGTTCATTCAGAGTTTTTAATTTGCTCAGGTACTGAGAAAACCCCATTGGTATCCCCCACCACCTTTAGTGGAAGAGAACTGGGAAATCAATCGGGGCCAAGACATGTTGGACATATGAGAGATGGGCCTCATCTGTGAACAATAAACACTATATCAAGTTTTATACTGTATCTCAACGCTGGATAAACCATTGGCAGAATTTAACGCTAGATTCAGAACAATTTTGTCCTATTGCTTGAACCGAAACTAGATGATAGAAGCGTAACTGTTACTCTTCCGTAATCTCAAAACAGTCTTTTCGAGGCATCCATTTCATTCGCAACTTGATGGGTACCACACGAGCCAATACTATCTCCTTAAATTTTATACGGCAGCAGTTTTTTTTTTTTTTGCTACCTTGCAGCTCCTCTTAACTTAGCTTCCAAGTCTCTCATAAATTCAAGACTTCTTCTCTGTAATGCTTAGATTACAGATTTCTACCATCTGTGCAATTTGTATCCTATACGTCTTCTAGGTCTTCCAACATCACGTCTTCCTCTTGCTTGATAATTTCTTGCTAACAATGGATATCTCTCCTTATTAATTCCATCCATATGATCAATTCATTTCAATCTGTAATTCGTGACCTTATCCAATAAAGGCTGTACTTTCAATTCTTCTCTTATATCCTCATTTCTTATTCTATCAAGTCTTGTACATCCTTTAACTTGTCTTAGGAACATCATCTCCGCCGTCTGTATTCTATCCTTCTGTTTTTTCATTGGTGCACAAGTTTCACATCAATACAATATTGTGGAAACCGCCATAACATTATACATTTTTATCTTTGTTTCTTTTCTAATTTTATTTTTGAATGTTCTCTGTATTGTTCCACACATCGTCTGAAATTTATTTATTTTGGAGTCAATATCTCTTTCCACATTGTAGCCAACATCACAGCCCAAATATTTGAAACTAGACACCTGTTCTATACTTCTAGGAAATAAACATAATGACGTGTACAATGGCTATAAATTTTCAGAATTACGAACAAGAAACAAGGGCCACGTGGCTTGTGGGATCTTCAGTATATCCAATAGGCTAGGCTATGTAGGTCTATGTCTGTTTCTGTATCTAGTAATCTTGTCTTCTGTGCAAGTTCACTAATTTGTTTTTTTATTAATAAATTAAATATCCATTAATAGTCAAATAGCCATAATTAAATTTACACTTTTGTTTTTGAGACAATGCTCAAAAAATTCAAATCTAGTTAATGGGTCTATGACACAATCCGGAACCTCCCAATGCAAGTCTCAATCCCAATAATTTGAGTTGACACTTATTTTAAAAGTAATAAATACATATTAACAGGTCTAACAGCATATTGCATCTAAATTATTTGTTTTAATTTTTCAAAAGATTAATTACATATTTTGATAATCATTATATATCATACGTTAGCACAATCTCTCTCTCTTTCTCTCTCTCTCTTCTCTCTCTCTCTCTCTCTCTCTCTCTCTCTCTGTCTCTCTCTTTCTCACTCTCTCTCTCTCTTTCTCTCTATCTCTCTCTCACACACACACACACAAGTAATTGTATCAACTCAATGCATTTATAGTATATTACGATGCGAGGTTGGGAAGTGGTTTTTACAGAAGAGAAAAAATGTTTAAAAACCTCGCTATCGCTCGGTTTTTAATTCCCAACATTCTGTAAAACACTTAAAAAATGTGCGTTGTACATTATTTTTTGCGCGATGGCGTTTTCAAAATAATAAATAATAGTAAAATAATAACATGTTTGTTGGAAATATTTGCGTTCATTATAAACAACTTACTAACGTTAACAGTGTGGGCAATGTTTATTAGTTGAGACTAACAGCAGGCCGTGACAATAATCAGCCATCAAATGGCGGCAAGTAGTATTTATTGTTTTACATTGGACATATTTTTGCATATACATTGTACGTAGTAGGCTATACATAAAGAGCAGTGGTTTTACTTCCCGCACGAGATTTGTAATATGTAATGTTACAGTATAGTTATTTAGGTTGGCAACTCCGAAATGTAGGAAGTTGAACTTTCAATCATAGTCGCCATTGCTGTAAGTACGACAAAAAACAATATCACACAAAAAAAAAACACATTTCAAGTGCACAATAGAAACAAAAGACTAATGGTTGCGTCTAAAAATCCTAACACGCGATATGAGTTTGAATATATGTAACTAATTTTCAAACTCATAGGATAATGGCCGCGCGGCATAACCTATCCATACATCTCTACCGTCCTGATCTAATATTTTCCAATCATCACCTGTATAATCTACAACCCTCAAATGCTGCCTAATGTTATTCTTCCATCTCATTCTTGACCTTCCTACTGGGCGCTTTCCCTTTGGTTTTCCTACAAGTTGTTTCCATGCCCCTCTTTCATTCCCAGTTAGTACCACATGTCCTTCCTCTAGCGGTCTACAGACTTAACTTTCCTTATTATATCTGGTATTCCATAACGATTATGTAGCTCCCTGTTAGAAAGTCTTCTCCATTCACCTGTCTGTTCATCTCTCTTTGTTCCAAAAATTTTCCTAAGAGCTTTAATCTTAAATAATACTGGTAATATTTTTTCCCCCTCTTTTAAACTAAGAATTCAAATTTGGCGTCCATATAATATAACTGGAAGAATAACAGTTTTATATATTTCCAGTAGTCCACCGCTGTGGTCTCGAGGTAGCGTGCTGCCTTGTCACGCAGTGGGCCCGGGTTCGATCCCCGATCGGGGCAGTTTTTCTGGGTGAGGTTTTTATCGGGTTTTTTCCTCACCTGTAAGACAAATGTCAGGAAAACTTTAAGGCCCAAACGGTCCCCAAATTCATATGGCGATCATCATCATCATCATCATCATCCTTATCATCATCATCATATCATCCTTCACCGGTGTGGAAAGCAACGGGAAGCTACCACACCTACAATTCCCTAGTAAAGCATGCAAGCATAGCATGCAAATACTTATGATTGAAGTGAAGGACCTGCCTTAGGGCAGAATTACTATGGATGGATATTTTCAGTTTAATTCTTTTTTTGAGAGGAGTTGGGTCCGCAATGCATAATAGAATATGTTGAGCCTTTGTTTAATTACTTTGTGCACTTCATTCCTGTTTGTAATTATTGTTCCTAGGTCCTAATCCAGCAACTTTTTCAATATTTCCTTCTTTTTTTCATTAATTCTCCATTTCTGTGTGGCTATATATGTATTTTGGTATTTTCTTCTTGAAAAAAGATAGAGAATTAATTTATTATAGAGGAGGTAACATAACATTAAAAACAAGTGATATAATATTTGTAAAGGAAATGCTACGTGTTTAACAGAATCTCATGTAATTAGTTGGGAAATGTGAAACTATTTGCAAGATTTATGTTGAGGTGGAAACAGACATGACACACGTCAGATATGTAGCGTAGCTTATTAAATCTGATGTAAGACATTCCTTGAATCATAAGGAAACAACTCGAGATAAGCTTCTGAGCAGGAAATTATTCTCTACCTACTGACTAATCAACGTAAAACAATCCTCTAGTTGTTATTACAATCAATATATGTTATAAAAATGAATATTCGTTTGTTTGTTCGAATTTTATGCGCTGCCATACCGTTCATCCGATTGTGATTGGGCTTTTTGCAAAATTTTCAGGAGATTCTAGGGATGAACATAGGCTATAAGAGAGTTGTGATATTCAACCCCTTCACCCCTAAAAATCACCCTTTGTAGTGAAAAACGTGAAATAAAGTTCCTATTTTTACGCTTAAATGGCTTACGCTGCCTAAACCATAACAAATGCACCAAATTAATGTACACAGAATTGAATATCTAAACAAACTCTACAAAAAAGTCCGCGACAGCATATGTTTACTTTTACGGATAACTGACAATAACCATTTTTGTCTTTCATTGATCCCAAGAAGATCGGGACAGGTAGATTCCCGGGCTTTGCGTGCTCTGCCATACCGTTCATCCGATTGAGATGGGGCTTTTTGAAAAAATGTTCAAGAGATTCCGGGGATGAACATAGGCTATAAGAGAGTTGTAATTCTCAACGTCTTCACCCCTAAAAATCACCCTTTGTAGTGAAAAACGTGAAATAAAGTAGCGGGCATCACAGCACACGGCTGGTGGTAAAACCACATTAACATTTATTTAGGAGTAGCAGCGCACACCGGGCATTAGCTATTATAGTTTTCTAATATATAAAAATGAAAGTTTGTTTGTTCGTATTTTATGCGCTGCCATACCGTTAATCTGATTGTGATTGGGCATTTTGCAAAATGTTCATGAGATTCTTGGGATGAACATAGGCTATAAGAGAGTTGTGATACTCAACTCCCACACCGTTAAAAATCATCCTTTGTAGAGAAGAACGTGAAAAATTCCCTTTTTTGACTCTTAAATGGCTTACGCTGCCTAAACCATAAAAATACACAAACCTTAATGTACACAGAATTTGAATATCTAAAAAACTCTACAAAAAAGTCCGCGAGAGCATGTTTATCTTTTACGGATAACTCACAATAGCCATTTTTGTCTTTCATCGATGCCAAGAAGACCGGGATAAGTAGATTCCCGGGCAAGCTTAGCAGCGGACGGCGGGTATTTTTTTACAGATAACTCAAAATAACCAATTTTGACTTTCAGCTCATTTATGACAAGTACATCGGAATACTTAGAATCCTGGGTAACGCCGGGTAATCAGCAGGGGGCATCTAAAAATAATTACTGTATGACTTTATTTATAGTGATTGCTTGAATATTAAATTTTCAAGATGAAATTTTATTTACTATTTGAATCGTATTAAAGGTAGGTTGGAAATAGAATTAATTGGTTTATTGGTTGTTTTAGCTGCAATAACGAAGGGAGAAAATTTGTAATTATGTTTCTTTTATTTATTCAACTAAACATAAAAACACAATTTTCGTCTTTGAGCTAATTTATGTCAAGAAGATAGGAATGAGTAGATTTTTGGTTAACGCCGGGTTATCAGCACGGGGTATCTAAATTATAACGATATAAATTTAAAGTATGTTTCCTTTTACTTATTCAACTAAACATAACAACCCATTATTATTTGTTTAGGAGTCGCAGCTCACGCCGGGTATTATCGTATAAAATAATTTTAATTCAGGCATGCGTACCGGTACTAAACAAGACAAATGTCATCGATTGTATCTTTGAGAGAATAATGAATACAAAAAAATAAAGAAAATCTTAAGGAAATATATACCTTGCACGTGTGTATCTACATTAAATATCTTCCTAATATAATTATAATTCTCAAAATGACGAGAGGCGGCGGGAAATCGGTCGAACTGCCATCTAGTGGCTATTATAACAAGTAAATACTCTTAAAGAAAATACAAACTTTATAGCAGTAATGCTTGATTATTTAGATGTTATTAAATTTTTGACATTAGGCAATGAAGGCCAATTATGATATGAAACGAAAAATAAATGCCTGAGCCGGGATTTTGAACCCGAGGACTCTAGCTCGCTTCCACCTGCGCGCCACTCTAGCATATCAGTACAGACATTTAAATTTCTTCCTAATATATACATCTCAATATCGCGAGAGGCAGCAATACATCGGTCGAACTGCCATCTAGTGGCTACTATAACAAGTAAGGATTTTTTAAAGATAATTTTTACTTTATAGCAGTTACACTTGATTATTTAGATGTTGTTATTAAATTTTTGACGTTTAGCATCGAAGGTCAATATATATATAGTAATTCTGCCCGAAGGCAGGTCCTTCACTGCAATCATAGCATTTTCATGCTATGCTTGCAGCTTTACTAGGGAATTATAGGTGTGGTAGCTTCCCGTTGCTTTCCACACCGGTGAAGGATGGTGATGGCCATATGATTTCGGGGACCGTTTGGGCCTTAAAGTTTTCCTGACATTTGTCTTACAGATGAGGAAAAACCCCGACAAAAACCTCACCCAGAAAAACTGTCCCGATCGGGGATCGAACCCGGGCCCGTTGCGTGACAAGGCAGCACGCTACCTCGAGACCACAGCGGTGAACATATATATATATATGGGGTGTCTGCTGAAGACCCTAACAATAAGACAGATAGTAATATAACTACCTAACTCAATGCCACTATCGAACCCGGAATTTCATGCCCCCACGGACATAAGCTTTCCGTACGTCCCTATCCTGAAGTAATGTTTTCCAATCATCCTTTGTAAAATTATCTCTCTCAAGTTAAGGTTAATATTAATCTCCAACCTCTTTCTTAGCCTATATACTATGAGCTTTTGTCTCTGGTTTTCCTACATGGAGTTTTCATGCTCCCCTTTCATTCCTCATTCGGGCCACATGTCTTTACCATCACTGCCTACGAGACTTAACTGTTCTCATTACATTTCCCATAAAAATTATGTAGCCCGTCTCACTGTTATATAGGCTAGTCTTTCCATTCGCCTGTCCTTACGTCTCCCTTTGGTCCAAAATTTTTCATTCCGATTGAGGGTCTTTCCATTTTTCAGCGGTTGCCCTTTTACCAGCCGGCTCCTGGCCCTTCACATCCACATGTGTCAATCACAGAGGTAGATGATCAACAGCCAGTGTAGGGGTGACATGTGGTTAGCATGCTGAGTCCCCCAGCCGTTATAGCTGGTTCCTCAACCTGGAGCCGCTACTTATTGTAGCTACCCAATTGCCTCACGATGCTGGGTGGGCACCGGTCCCATACTGGCCGAAATACCATGAGAAAATTTCTTCCCCCATGGAGACTCGAACCAGCGCAAGTCCCGTAGCTCTGCACCAAGGCTTCCTACCTTAACCGCTCGGCTACGGCGCGGGACCAAAATTTTTCATAAGAAATTTATTCTCAAATACTTGCAATCTTTTCTCATTCCTTAAAGTAAGAAACCATCGGGACAAATACGACTCTCAAGATTTTTATTTCGAAAACACTAAGAAGCTTTTATTATCTTCTTCCTCTTCTTCTTCTTCTTCACTTCACGGGCTAGGCAAATTGCCTGTTCCGCCTCACAGTTGTTCTATCTTTTCACTGGCCTTCCTACCTTCCTTGAACCTCTTGGCTTGTAGTTAAATGCCGCTTTTGGTAATCTTGTTAAATTCATTCTTTCTACATGTCTAATCCATTAATCTCTATATTCTTCGATTTTATCATTCAGTGAATATATATTTTAATCTGTTCTTATATCTTCATTCTTTATCCGATCCAATCTTGTGCAGCCTTTTGTTCGTCTAAGGAAGTTCATTTCTACGCTTTGTATTCTACTTTGTAATTTTTTGGTCATTACCTAAGTTTGACTTCCATAAAGTAATGCAGGAACTGCCAATGTTTTATAAAACTTCAATCTAGCGTCTCTTCTCGTTTTATGTATAGTTCCGCATATCATTTGAAATTTCGACAGTTTCAGATTTATGTCTATTTCAGTTTTTCTGTCGATAGTAAAATTACAACCCAAATAATTAAAATTTGTTACTTGTTTCTGAGATTTGTTGTCTATTATGATTTTTGATCTTATTTGTTCATTACCACAAAATGCCATTATTTTTGTTTTTTCTTTTGATATCTTAAAATTATATTCTTGGCATAGGCCTAACTGATTTAATTAATGCAAAGAGTACTGCAAATTATTTTCATTTTCTTGAATAATAACCATATAATCAGCATACATTAAAATGTTTAATATGCTTTTATTATTATGATTTTTATTATCACTTTTCTTGGGATTTCAATCAGACTGACCTTCTGCTTATTGATTCTAGACATGTTTGAAACTTGATACATGTACGTTCCTACATAGATGCTGATATTGATTCTGATCACTTCCTTGCGACATGTAAACTTGGTGTTAGATTATCTAATTGATACTCTTCGGATATCAAGAATAAATGACATGCCTAAGGGATGAAATACGTTGACTATTTAACTCATGCCCCAAATGGGAGTCAATGACCAATCACGTTTCAATGATTTCTGTTTTACAACCAATCAGAGTCGTGTTTCACGAAATATTTATCAGTGTTAGGATTATCATATATTAAACAAAGCTCCTCCTTTTTAATATTCTGAACAGGTCTGACCGTTATTTTGCAGTGACTGAGCCTATAACAAATACGGCTACTAGATTGTATATAATAGTGCTTACATGTCAACATTTGTAGCAATTGATTATACCACCAAAAAAAGAAACCACTGTTTGCACTTTCTTAAATGTATTTTTTCCCAGGTAATAATCGAGAAAAATATAATTGTCATATTTACATCATACGACATCAAAAATGAATTAATATACAGATTGATGTGTTTCATTTTTTCTCCATTAGAGAGCATTCTTACAATATTGCGTTCCTTTGGCAATAAATAGTATGATCTGGTTGCAGTGATAAACAAAAGAAGCAGTAGAAGCGTACCTATCGTTTCTCATTTGTTTTCAAACATTGCCGTTTACATTAAATATATAAATATTTTAAAATAACTATAGTTAAATAATGATTTGTGAGTAAACAGCTTAATTTTATTCGTTAAATAGTCCTAACAAATGCCACTCTTGATTTCCAAATTCTCTAGATAAATTCACTCCTCACTTCGTGAGTCGTGAATTTATCGATAATTTGGAAATCACTCGTGGCATTACTTATGATAAATAGGTGTATCTGTAATGCATTAAATGTCTCCAGATTTATAATTCTCTATAAATAGAAATACGTAAGAAATTAATATTATAATATAACTGAAATTTGTGGGAGGTATCTTTAATCCGGCAATATTCACTTAATCGATATATTAATGAAGTGCATTTTATTTTAATGAAATAAACATAAACACGCTACAAACAAGTTGGTTGACAGTTCATGTCTAATCAGGTCAGGATTTTTAAAACTTACATAAACCTTCTGGCAGCATAATGGGCTTGAGGTTGACGCAGCCATTAACGGAAATGTGCGTAAAGATGGTAGTCACTCATGCCTGATAAACCGACTAGCATCTCCTGCTCATTGTCTAGAAAGGTGGGAACCTTAAGCTTCTCTATTCTAAGGTCAATCTGATTGTCTCGGATGTGGCCCTAGTGTTGAGATGGAGTCCATATATATATATATATATATATATATATATATATATATATATCCCTGTATGGTCAAAAAGTATGTGTGGACGATATCATATGAAAATTGTCTTAGGAGATTTTAATGCAAAAGTGGGGCGGGAAGATATATTCAAACCAACAATAGGCAAATTCAGTCTTCATGAAGATAGTAACGACAACGGGGTTAGATTAGTCACATTTACCACATCGAAGAATCTCATTGTTAAGAGCACAACATTTCAGCATAAGGATATTCATAAATACACCTGGACGTCCCCAGATAGAGAAACTCGGAACCAGATAGATCATGTATTAGTGGATAAACGCTGGCACAGTAGCATCATCGATGTTAGATCAGTTAGAGGGACATACTGCAATTCGGATCATCATCTGGTCAGAGTGAAAATCAGACAACGACTATCGCTTATGAGAGGAACAAACGTTAAAGATAATTCTATAAAATTTGAATTAAAAAACTTGAAAAATGATGAAATGCGGCAAGAATACCAAATCAAAATTGCTAATAGATTTGAAGTACTGGAATCTTCAGATAACAATGTGGCAAGTGAAGAATTATCTGTTATAAATAAACAATGGGAGGCTATAAGAGGTACTATTAAATTGTCAGCATCAGAAAGCATTGGATGTTTAAAAAAAGAGACAAAACAAGAAATAGTTTGATGAGGAATGTGCCGACATTGTAAAGAAAAGAAAGCTAGCAAAAATGAAATGGTTACACGAGCCAAATGAGGTAAATTTACAACAATTGGGTAGTATTAGACGGGAAACCACAGGGTTACTAAAGTGTAAAAAGAGGGAATATCTGAGAGAGAAGATTAATGATCTTGAAATGAACGCAAAAAATAGGAACATTAGAGAATTATATCAGGGAATTAGTATAGAGAAGAAAGGGTTTCAGGCTAGAACAAACATAATTCGGAATGAAAATGGGGATATGATTGCAGATTCCAGGAGTATATTAAATAGATGGAAAAGTTACTTTAATCAACTATTAAATGTACACACAGAACAGGACATTGAGGAGGATAATTTACAGACAGCAGAAATGCTAGTTGCAGAACCAAATGCATTAGAGGTTGAAATGGCGATTGAAAAATTGAAGATGTATAAAGCATCAGGTTCAGATGAGATCCCAGCAGAGCTGATAAAATCAGGGGGAGAAAAATTGATGGACAAGATACGCTGGTTGCTTAGTATGATTTGGGAAAAAGAACCTCTTCCAGATGAATGGAAGGAGTCAATTATCGTACCAATTTATAAGAAAGGAGATAAAACTGATTGCAACAACTACAGGGGCATCTCAATACTTTCAACTTCGTACAAAATTCTAACAAATATATTAGTAAGCAGACTTACTCCCTATATTAATGACATTCTAGGAGAACATTAATGTGCATTTAGAAGAAACAGGTCTACAACATATCAGATTTTTAGTATAAGACAGATTTTAGAAAAGAAATGGGAATATAATGGTACTGTACATCAACTATATGTAGACTTCAAAAAATCATATGATTCAATTAAGAGGGAGAAGTTATATAGTATCCTGGTGGAGTACGGAATTCCTAAAAAGTTAGTTAGACTTATACGAATGTGTCTAGATGGCACAAAGAGTAGGGTGCGTGTAGGCAAACAGTTTTCGGACACTTTTGAAATCCAGAATGGGTTGAAGCAAGGAGATGCACTATCTCCTCTACTATTTAATTTTGTACTAGAGCATGCCATTAAATCTTTAGAGAATGAGGAAGGCTTACAACTCAATGGTATTAATAAGTTGTTAGTTTATGCTGATGATGTAGTATTATTGGCCGATAGCGAGGAGATACTAAAGGACAACAGGCACACACTATTGAGTAACACTAAGAAATTAGGACTGGAAGTAAATATCAATAAAACTAAATATATGGTCACACGTAGAAATTCATTATATAATGGAAATGGGCAGCTAATGACAAATGAGGGAAATTTTGAGGAAGTGTCTGAATTCAAATACCTAGGGAACAATAATCACAAATAGGAATGAGATGCACAAAAGAAATTAAACATAGGCTGAACTCTGGAAATGCATTATATTATGCATTGCAGAGACTCTTGATGTCCCAACTCCTTTCAAAAAACATTAAACTGAAAATATATAAAACTATTATTCTACCAGTTATATTATATGGGTGCGAAACATGGACTCTTACTTTAAGGGAGGAAATGAGATTACAAGTATTTGAAAATAAAGTACTTAGGGAAATTTTTGGACCAAAGAGAGATGAACAGACATGTGAATGGAGAAGACTACATAACAATGAACTACATGGTCTTTATAGGAAGCCAGATATAATAAGAACAGTTAATTCTCGTAGACTGCGATGGGCAGGACATGTTGCACGTATGCGGAATGAAAGACTTGCATGGAAGCTTCTTGTAGGGAAGCCAGAGGGAAAACGCCCAGTTCGTAGACCAAGAATGAGGTGGGACAATAACATTACCTATGATTTGAGGGAAGTAGATTATACAGGGTATGATTGGAAAGCATTAGCTCAGGATAGGGATGTATGGAGAGCTTATGTCCGCACGGCCATGGACCTACGGGTTCGATAGTGCCAGCGAGTAAGTAAGTAAGTGATCCAGAATTAAAATTCCTCTCCTGGCAGGTAGAGTAACTATGAAGGCTTGGTGACATGGGACACGTAAACGTATCTACAAGGGAAGACGTTAAAATTAGTTGAAAGAAAGGAAGAAAGAAAGAAAAAGAAAGAAAGAAAGAAAGAGAAAGAAAGAAAGGAAAAATAAACAAAAATAAAGAGAGAAAGAAACAGAAATAAAGAAAGAAAAACAGAAATAAAGAAAGAAACAAACAGAAGTAAAGAAAGAAAGAAACAAAAAGAAAGAAAGAAAAAAGAAAGAAAAAGAAAGAAAGCAAGAAAGAAACAGAAAGAAAGAATCAGAAAGAAAAAGAAAGAAAGAAAAGAAAGACAAATAAAGGAAAATAAAGAAAGAAAGACAAATATAGGAAAAGAAAGAAAGAAAGACAAATAAAGGAAAATAAAGAAAGGAAATAAATAAAGAAAGAAAAAGAAAGGAAATAAAGAAAGAAAGAAAAAGAAAGGAAAATAAAGAAAGAAAATGAAAGGAAAATAGAAAAAGAAAGAAAAAGGAAGGATAACAAAGAAAGAAAGAAAGAAAAAGAAAGGAAAACAAACAAAGAAAAAAGATAGAAAAAAGAAAGAAAGGAAGAAAAAGAAAGAAACAAAGAAACAAAGAAAGGAAGAAAAAGAAAGAAGTAAAGAAAAAATTCCCTCACTAAATTAAGTACTGTAATGATAATAGTACAGTGCAGGCAGTTTTAAGCCAAAATTCAGTAATCAGAATACTGATAATTTCATACCTGAAATTATTCGACTCATATCCAACAAAAAATACACAAATAATTATTAATTTATGAATTTATATTCAAAAGATAAATGCTAACTATATATAAATATGTAATTTAGGTTAATATTATTGTAGTAATTATAATTAATATGTTTCTATTTTTACTCCAATATTTCGCATTCAGTATTGTTTTAAAAAAAAATAATTTTATTTTACTCTCCTACTTTAAGCTTTCATCTAACTTATATGATTATCGGCCGTGATGGGCTATGGTTATTTTCCTTCCCTCTGGTCCCTAGTGGAAAAAATCCATGGAGCAAGTCTTCCGGGAGGGTTCTAGGAGTTAAAAAGGAGAGGCTAAAGCCCAACATTAGGGTATTATACCTTTGTGTGTGTATATATATATATATATATATATATATATAATTACATTTTTGATATTGAGCAAAGCAAGCTTTAAATATATATATATATATATTATGTAGTATCAGTTACACGAAAGGTAGCTCGTGGTCGGGTAAGCGCAAAGCAAACAAAAACATATTGCAATTTGAGATACAAACATTTAGATATACATTTTAGATAAAAATGAAAATCCAATTACAGAAAGTGAAAGAAGAATAACTGATGCAAGAAGAAGCATTGGTATGTTGAACTCTGTGCTTTGGAATAGAAATATAATATACAGGACGAAGAAAACTATATTTCAAGTTCTGTTACAAAGAATTTTATTATATGGGTCCGAAACCTGCACAATAAGTAGAAAATAAGTCAACAAGCTGTTGGCAATGTAAATGGATTTTTCGAGGCGATCGACAAGAATTTCGAGAAGGGATAAAAGCAGAAACCGCACAATAAGTAAAATTATGCAAGTTGAAAAAAAGAAACATAAAAAAAATAAAAACGTTTGAAATGGTATGGTCGCCCCATAAGAATGGAAGAAGATAGAATGCCAAAGAAGATCCTTGATTGGAAAGCTAAGGGAAGAAGTGGAAGAGCCAGACGTGGAGAACGTTGGATAGATGGAGTGAGGAGAAGCTACATATTTGAAGAAAGAAGAAGCTTAGACAGGAACCTTAGGTGAAAAATCACTTTGGGTTGAAGGAGAACCATTGTATTGTAGAATGTTCCTAAATATATATAAGTCCACCGCTGTGGTCTCGAGGTAGCGTGCTGCCTTGTCACGCAGTGGGCCTGGGTTCGATCCCCGGTCAGGGCAGTTTTTCTGGGTGAGGTTTTTATCGGGGTTTTTCCTCACCTGTAAGACAAATGTCAGGAAAACTTTAAGGCCCAAACGGTCCCCGAAATCATAGGGCCATCGTCTTCATCATCATCATCCTTATCATTATCATCATCACCATCATCCTTCACCGGTGTGGAAAGCAACGGGAAGCTGCCACACCTACACAATTCCCTAGTAAAGCTGCAAGCATAGCATGAAAATGCTATCATTGCAGTGAAGGACATGCCTTCGGGCAGAATTACAGTGGATGGATATATATATATATATATATGTATATATATATAATATTATATTTTAATATGTATAATAATAATTATTATTATATTACATTTGTATTATCTAATATATAAAAATGAATGTTTGTTTGTTGGTTTTTTTTTGTTCGTACTTTATGCGCGGCCATACCGTTGATCCGAGAGTGATGGGGCTTTTTGCAAAATGTTCAGGAGATTCCTGGGATAAACATAGGCTATAAGAGAGTTCTGATACTCAACTCCTGCACCCTTAAAATCGCCCTTTGTAGTGGAAAACGTGAAAAAAGTAGCTCTTTGGAGGCTTAAATGCCTTACGCTGCCTAAACCATAACAAATACACACAATTAATGTACACAGAATTAAATATCTGAAAATGCTCTACAAAAAAGTCCGGGACAGCATAGTTTATCTCTTACGGATAACTCACAATAACCATTTTTGTCTTTCATTGATACCAAGAAGATCGAGACAAAGAATAACAGCTCATGGCGGGTATTCTTTTACGGATAACTCACAGTAACGAATTTTGTCCTTTAGCTCATTCATGCCAAGAAGATCGAGATAAGTAGATTCACGGGCAACACAATCAGCACGGAGAATCTTAAAATAATTACGATATACATTTATAATTATTTTTCATTTTACTTATTCAACTAATCATAAGAAGTACATTAATTTTTGTCTTTCAGCTCATTTATGCCAAGACGATCGGGATGAGTAGATTCCCGGACAACGCCGGTTAACAGCACCGGGTATCTAAAAATAATTACGATATAAATTTTTCCTTCCACTTATTTAACCAAAAATAAAACACAGTTTTCGTATTTCAGCTTATTTATGTCAAGAAGATCGGTATAAGTAGATTCCCGGGCAATCAGCAAGGGGCATCTAAGAATATAAATTTATATTTTTTTTGCTTTTACTCATTCAACTAAACATAAAACTCATTAATTTTAATTTATTCAGGCGTAGAGGCGCAGGCCGGGTATTACCTAGTACATAATGTAAAGTAATGCAATTCAATACAAATGTAATATTAAATTATGTACATTTTTGTATCGCAAACTGCAGATTATGTTTTAGTTTGCTTTGGGTTGTACCTGATCACGAGCTGCTTGCTCATTCAAGTTTATTTAAAATGTATGTATGTACTTACACTGTGAGTAAATACGTATATAAATATAATAGTACGGAGGTATTCGAGAACCGACCAACTCAGTCGGATTCTCTTTGATGTGAAGTACGAGTTTTATACATCACACATTTGAATGTGTACCCAAAGAAAAATATCCCGGGGCGTTAAGTCAGGTGAACGCTCTGGTAATGCAACAGGTCCTGCTCGTCACAACAATAAGCTGAATTAATGTGCAGGCAGAGTGAAATGAAGACAGAACTAACTAGCTAACTCACCGGCACTATCGAAATCGGGGATTCATGGGCTCGCGGATATAGGCCTACATCTCTGTCGTGAGATAATATTTTCATATCATTCCGTGTTAATTCATTCCCTCAAATCTTGATTTATGTTATTCCCTCATCATCATTCCTGTCATACCTACCGGACGTTTATCCTCTGGTTTCCCTACAATAAGTTTTCATATCCCTCTTTCATTCCCCATCCGTGTCACATGATTACGGTTAGTATAGAAAGTATTGATACACTTAAAAATATCACAGACAGAAATTAATAATTTCTTTACTATATACAGAAAAACAAAAATATTGCATTCTATGAAGTTAAATACACGCAGTTTCCTCTGTTTTAACATGACAACGAGTAAAAAAATAATTTTATATGAATAACAAAAATTAACAAATAAAACCTATTGATACAATACTAAGTTTCAGTGAACCTGAATGTGTACATGCAGTAGAGTGGGGGTAGGTCTGGTAGTGTTACTCACTCTAGCCTCTAATACAGAGCCTCTAATACAGAGCTCAAAGTTCCATGCGGAGCGCGCTACTAACTCTGGAGTATGTATTTGTACCCCTTCCAACTTCTCCTGCGGGAGAACGCTTGTAACAGTCACGCACGCTTATAACAGGTGGATTTGAAATATAAAACAACGCACAAACAGGAGTGAAGCATTTATTAATGAATATTGTTAACTGGTATACAGTGTCAAATAATACTGAACGTGTGGTGGACTATATTCTTTCTATTATGTGAAACCTGTCTTTTATATAATACAAACATAGCTTGTGTCATACAAGCTTCTAATATGCAGAGTCTGTAGCTGGGCCCAAGTTTTACAGACAATTTCATCTTTCTTTAAGCATACCACTCGTAGGATAACTATACTCATTAATGCTTTTAAACTACAGCTAATCTACCTTGATTATCTTTTAATATGAACGACTGATCATGACAGGACTGGGAACGTGCTCTACAGCACTGAAAACTCAGATTCAAGATTATCTCAAGACAGCTAAACGATTCGTAATAATCAGACATCAAGATGTTAACTAAAAACCAATGTAATTAAAGATTGCATGAAAAATCAAACAATATAATTAGCTGTCGAACTAAAATATAAACATTATAAATAGAAAATAACAATTAACAGTCGTTAATTGAACAAAATATACAACATAATAATTTCTTACATTCCTTTCATTATTGTACTCAAAGTCTTCATTCATTCCAAACAAAATATGTTTTCTTGAACAGTTTCTAGATGAAAAGAAAACGGAACAGTCCTCAGCCAGGGGATCTTCCCTTGATCCCCGGTGACCTTCCAGGAACCAAACTTGAACTCCGACTGTTAACGATACATGTCTCCGCGTCTCGGACGTAAGCATCGGCGCACACCAAACCGCGCCGATGACGTAAGGAGGTGGAATAGGAGGGGTTGAGAAGGGAAGGAAAGAGCACAGAACACAGTCTTTGATAACCACAGAGGAAAAGAAGTTATGTCACAGTACGTCAACGGCAGTAAATTTTTGTCATCACGGCACAATACCTAAAAAAATAATCTGCAATATTTAATATTTACCTGAACAAAAAATTCCGAACCAACAGGTCTATACGTACAAACAAAACAAAATATGAGAGTACGTTTAACATGTTCATGTATTTCTATACCGTTTTAACAAACATGATTTAGCATTTCTTGGCACAACTAAAAAATAAGTGGGTATATTTATTGCTCCTACTGTAGGAATATAAATCACCTCTTTTCAGGGTATTATTTGACACTTGAATTTTTTTTATTTTACTAATTTAATATTAAAAATATAAAATTAGTAACTGATAAACCAGTCGTCCTCAAATAAAATAAAGTTCTGTTTGAAAACTTTAAAATTATGAAGGCCTTTCAAAACAATATTTCATCTTTTGCATTTCAACTGATACTAATGTTGTAGTATAAGTTGTACAATGAGTTCAGGTCTGCGGGCGTGTTCTTGTTGAGCAAGTCTGTATTCTCAGCTTCTTTTAAAATTTCTATGTCTTCTAGGATGCTAATCTTATTTTTGTTTTTCTTTCCGTGTAATATTGACATAGTGTTATCGATCTTGTCGAACTGATGACCCGTTTGTAGTATATGTTTAACAAAACTTGGTGTTTCTTCGTTATTAATAGATTTTTGAAAATATACAGTATATCTTGTGTTAAAATTGATTGTTGTTCTACCGATGTAACATTTGTCGCAATTGTTGTACTTTAGTTTACAAGCGCCTTTATTTTAATATTTATTTGTTGCTTCAGTTTTGTTTGATACGATGTTGTTGAGTTTATTAGTTTTAAAGGCGATTTTTATTGTTTCTTCATCGAATTAGCTAATTTAACCGTTTCAAAATTGGGAGAGAGATCTGTGTCAAAGAAATACGAAGGCTTGATTCTCGCAAGGCTCCATGATGGACCATGCTCATCACTGCGTTTGACGAGTGAAACAATCAAGTCACCTGTGCAGTGGAGCGCTCCTGGAGTATATCGGAGCGCACCGTCTCATGGAGCTCGTGTTTTACATCGCTGCTCTAGTACTTTGCATTATAGTTGTGTGTGTTCTGGCTGCAGATCAACGCTGGAATGGGGGGCAAAGGTAGAGAGACTATAGTAGAAGAAAATTAATTCATTATTCGTTTGCATAATTAGTATATGCTACATGAAAGTAGTGAAATAATTGGAAGACCAAGAGCAACCATTTAGCATATAATTGATACAGTTGGCGAACGAAAATCTTTCGAAAGTAGCCAAGATCAAGACATCCTAGAAAACTGGATGTTAATGTTGAAAAATCATTAATGAGAAAAGTAAAGCAAAATCTTCAAGGCAGTGCACATTAGCAGCCAGTATCAAGAATGACTTTAATACTAGTATTTTTGTTAACATCGTTCGCACCTGTCTAAAAGCTTACGAAGGATATGGGATAATAGCTCGTAGAAAATTCTTTGTAAGTGAAACAAAAAACTGAAAGAAAGAATTAAACTTCTCTAAAACACACATACACCCCCCCAAATAATTTTGAAAAATATAATTTTACTGCTGAGCCTAAATTCAACATTTTCTGTTCAGATGGAAGAAGAAAAGTCTGGAGGAATTAAAATACACAGCTACAAAAGCAAAATCTCCACCCCATTGTGAAATGTAGTTGTGGTTCTTTATTAGTATGGGGACACATGAGTATCTCAGAAGTCAGGGCCTTCCATTTTATCGATGGTGTGATGAATTACAGTACATAAACATACTGAAGACCAATCTTCATTCAATACAGAGAAAATGGGGATCAGTTAAGATTTTGTAGTTATACAAGATAATGATCCCAAGCACATCGCTTCCAATCCGCGTTTGTGGATTTTGTATAACACCAAAGTACAAGGAAACGCTCCCGCAGTCTCCGGACATAAACCCCATTGAGAATTTATGGAAACATCTGAAAAGGAGAATTCGTTCAAGGCAAGTTTCCAACAAGCAAGATCTGAGAGACGCTTTGAAAGAAGAATTGAGAAATATACCTTCTTGAGTAACTTCAAATTTAGGCGAGTCGACACCACGTCGTCTTCAAGCAATCTTGGAATCAAAAGGGCTCCCATTCAAATATTGAACTAAAAAAGTAAAGATTCAAAAAAGCCATAATGAGACTGTATCAATACTTTTTGTTGTTCATAAATAAGTTATTTTTTACTCGTTAATTATGTTTAAAAAAGAGGAACCTGCATTTATTTTGACTTTATAGAGTTCTATATAAAGATGTATCATTTTGTTTTTGTATACAGTATAGTGAAGAAATAATTAAATTATTTATTTCTCTCTGTGATATTTTTAAGTGTATCAATACCTGCTACACTAACTGTAAATATTCTTATTAAATGTGGTTTCCCATAAAGGCAATGTTACCTAAGTCTTCTCCATTACGTATCTGTTCGTCTCTATTGGTAACAAAATCCTAAGAACGCCATTTTCAAATACTCGTAATCTCTTCTCCTCCGTTAAGGTATGTTCAGTAGGACTTCATTAGAATAAACGAAATGCATACAATGTTATTTACAAATATGGATCGCATGGACAGCTAGCCGTACATGCTGTTGAACAATTCCTTAAAGTAAAATACCATATATCTAATGCATATAATATAAGTTGTATATTAACAGTTTTATATTGTTTTAGCATAGTGTTTCTCGAGAGAAATAGGTAAGACAAGTGCCCCTGCAATGCATAATAACTTGCATGTCCAGAGTTGAGCCTAGTGTCAAGACGTATGACTTGAATAATAACTAACTAGGACTTGATTATGTAGCGTAGCGAACACCCTGACCAGAATTCATAAACGACGTGTTTGAGAGCATATATTCTTTAACAAAAAAATATTATTTTTGCGCGATAGTCCGTTTTGTCGTACTTACTAGCAGTGGCGACCATTATTGAAATTTCAACTTCCTAAATAACTATACTGTAATATTACATTTACACCCATGTGTGGGAAGTAAAACCACTGCCCTCTATATATACTACGTACAATGTACATACAGAAAATATCGAAAAGGTAAAAGTGTTAATATACATTATACGAAACAAATCACTGCATCTTAAATGAACTGAACTTTATTTGAAACAATATAAAACAACAAATACGCACTTGCGGCGATGTTATCAACAATTGTTCTCAAGACCTTCTGTTGTTTCAGCTAATAAACATTGCCCACACTGTTAACGTCTATAATGAACGCAAATATTTCCAACAAAGATGATATTATTATTTTATTATTATTATTCATTATTTTGAAAACACCATCGCGCACAAAATAGTGTGCAACGCACGTTTGTGAAGTGTTTTACAGAATCTCGGAAATTAATAACCTCGCGATCACTCGGTTTTTACACATTTTCCCTCAATTCTGTAAAAACCACTTCCCAACCTCACGTCGTAATATACTATTTTGTGTGAACTATTGTTCCTAAGAGTTTTGTCGGCGAGGTTCTGTTAACCTACGTTTAATATGGTGAATAGTTTAGTATAACTTTTATAAATTTAATTATATAACTTATGTAGCAGAATTCGTTAGGTTTTCAAAGATAAATCAAGATAATATTCACAAATAAAATAAAATTCATACTATTGTAATTTGTACTTAACATTATGGAAATTGGGTATTGAAAAGCAACAATCAATCAGTATAGGCAGTTTAAATTAAATTCTCAAGAATCACAATGGGAGTATAACTGTATATAAAATAAGGAATTATGGAAATATTAGTACGATTTGAGTTAAAAGTTGACAGAATACTCAAAGTAGTTGAAGGTATAAAAGGAAATAGTAGTGTAAACATATGGAAATGATGGGTGTTATGATATTGCTAAAGAAGCAATGTGTGTGTGTTTTTACACGCTTTATATTAGCTTGACCTGTATCTGTGTAACGGAATATTTCAACACGATTTTGACACACTTAAAAACATTGGATCAACTTGAAATATTGTATTATTATAAAGGACCAATGATAATACAATAATTTCATAATTTTTTCTAAGATCCTGGCCAGGATCATCAGGACATAAAAAAATAAAGACCGGCATAATAGGTTGCGGACTTATCAACTTTTTAGTCCATCGTTGTAAGAAATTAATATTATATCCTCTGGTAGCTCAGTTGGTAGAGTGGTGGACTGTAGTCGTATACAGTTTCAGTAATCCATAGGTCGCTGGTTCAAATCCGGCTCGGAGGTTTTTTTTAGAAGAGTATTACTTTTAGTTCATACTACAATAGTATCGAATTTAAATATATTTACATTTTTATATAAAATATGAATGACAATTTTGTAAACTTACCACATTGTAATTTATCCAAAAAAAATATAACAAGGATACGATTAACTGTAACTATTCATCTATATTAAAATATTCAAAAATATTATAATAATATCAGATAATAATAATTTAAATTTTTTTAAATATTATTATAATAATATTACATAATAATAATAATAATTAAAAAAAGTTCTTAAGAATGGAAGATGAGCGATGGCCGAAGCAACTATATGAATGGCATCCGAACAGAAAGAAGAAAAGAGGGAGACCAAGGTTAACATGGAAGGAAAACATGAAGACAGTAATGCAAGCTAGAGGGCTAAGCATCGAAGATGCCCAAGACCGTAGGCTTTGGAGATTTGGCACGGAAAGACGGCAGCAGCTGTAAAAACCCGAAGATAGATAATTAAAAAATATAATTATATTCGTGCATAGACACTAAAAATATCGTAAATAATTAAATTTCCATGGGATTCCTGTTTATGACAAACTGAAAAATAAAAAATCATCTCCAACACACCTAGAATAAAACTAGAGTAATCTACACAAAAAAAAATTGCCATCAAAAGCGTGCGGTGCTCTATATCATTTAATATATTTGATCCATCCATAGTAATTCTGCCCGAAGGCAGACCCTTCACTGCAGTCATAGCATTTTCATGCTATGCTTGCAGCTTTACTAGGGAATTGTAGGTGTGGTAGCTTCCCGTTGCTTTCCACACCGGTGAAGAATCATGAGATGATAATGATAAGGATGGTGAAGATGGCCATATGATTTCGGGGACCGTTTGGGCCTAAGTTTTCCTGACATTTGTCTTACAGGTGAGGAAAAACCCCGATAAAAACCTCACCCAAAAAACTGTCCCGACCGGAGATCGAACCCGGGCCCTCTGCGTGACAAGGCAGCACGCTACCTCGAGACCACATCGGTGAACATATATTTGATAATAAACAGATATTGGTAAAAGTAAAGTCTCTAAGAAGAAAACGTAAAAACCATAAAAAAACTCCTCACGCTTTTGATGGTAAAATTATTTTTTTGTAGATAACTCTAATTTTATTCTAGATGTGTTGATGATTTTTTTGTTGACCACTTTAATTTTATCCCAAGCGTGTTGGAAATTAAAATTATTTTTCATTTTTTAGTTCAGTTTGCTAATAAAGCGTGTTGTTTAAGTTTTTTAAAACTATTATTTATTAAATTACATAACATTATTTATTTATGTTACATTAATTTTTCATGAAGTTCAATAGAGCGAGCATAGTGTCGAGTTTTGACAAGCCTATTCTATGCATTATTATGCCAATATGATAAAATCTGATATTGCTCACACATGAAAAATATGTTTATTACTATTTTATTTTCGTAGTTTAATGTTATGCCAAGTTTTTTAATCATTAACTTTGAGAAAGCGCTTAGTAGATAGGCCAAGAAGAATAATACTAATCATGATTTGAGGGAGATAAATTGTACGGGTAATGATTGGAAAACATTAGCTTAGAACAGATATGTATAGAGATTTTATGTCCGCGCGGCCTGAACCTTCAGATTCGATAGTTGCAGTGAAAGTGGATGAATTAGTTAGTGAAGGAAGTTAACATAAACTACAAATGAGACGGTTAGAAGTAAAGGGTGTGAGTTTTTTTTTTCGAAAAAAAAAAACGAGTTTGATGCATAATTACATTGTTGAAACATAATTTTATTTAGTGGCAAATGGATAAAAGGAAGAAAAAGAGGAAGAAGAAGTTTGGGAAGATCAAAGAAAAGACGGGATCAGCAGCAATTTGGAGCCGGAATAGGCTAATAAGTAAGCCTAAACCGTGACGAAGAAGAAGGAGGGATAAAAGTGTATGCATTAAGAGTAGATAAAGAATTATTGTTATAATTTTCAATTACCTGCTTTTCTCAAAACTGCAAAACTAGTACTTTCACCTGCACCCCTTGCTTCTAACCGCCTCAAAGAAGGTAAAATGCGCATGCAATCCTATACGAATCATAATAATGCCATAGTTACTAGAGTAGAATGGAAAAATCATAATATACGGAACGTTGATTTATTTAAATGGAACAAATTACGAGTATTTGAGAATAAAGTCTCTGGAACATTTTTGGACCAAAGAGAGATGAATAGACAGGCGAATGGAGAAAAATATATAACAGTGAACTGCACGATGTTTATAGGAAACCAGATATAATTAGAACAGTTAGGTCTCGTAGACTGCAATCGGCAGGTCATATGGCACTAATGGGGATTTAGAGAGTGGCATGGAAGCTTCTTGTTGGAAAATCATAGGGAAAACGCCCAGTTGGTAGAGCAAGAATGAGGTAGGAAAATAATAACATTAATCATGAATTGAGAGGAATAGATTATACAGGAGATGATTGGAAAACAATTATCAGGATAGCGATATGTGGAGAGATTAAGTTCGCGCGGTCAAGAACCTACGAGTTGGATAAGGCGAGTGAGTTAGTTTGTTAGATTGCTAAAATATTGGTTTGAATAAATTAACATAAAAGAGATGGTTGGGATACTCGGAGGCGAGGCGGGTGGAAAATTCTACAAGACGACCATTTGTAAATATGCTGATAATTATGAAGGTGATAAAATCTATAATTAAATATATAATTGTTACGAAGGATGCTGAGTTTTAAAATGAAGCATGATTTCTGTTGGCGATATTTTGTTGTAGTCAGCAGCGAGAGGAACAACTTGTTGAAATGTGATAGCTCCTTGTCTCTTGCAATAAGTTTGTAAAACTCAGCAGATGATAAAAGTTTTGCCAACTTGGAAATGAGTTGAAGTAATCTCGCACTTGATATTACTTTGAGAAAAGTATTTAAGTTGTTTAGATTCCTCTTCACTCCTGACGTGTGCAACGAAAAGTTATACAAACAATTCATTTCTTAACAAATTTCGCAACTCAGAAGACGTATCTTTCTTTTCTACTAGATAATACTACTTTTTAATTTTACTGCAGTTTTTTTACCGTTCAATATTCTAATGTTTATAAAAAAACAACTATTTCTTGTGTAAGAAACTAATTTAAACAATTAACAAGAAGTTTTAAAATTACATTTCAATGTTAATTTATTGATGAGAAAAGTTACTTAAGCAAATTTTACTTGATTAATAAACCTCATAGTTCATGCATTTTATGTCTTTCGTGGTCTGGTTTTATTAACACTCAACGTTTCTTCTACTACTGCGGTAGACATCCTCAAGAGATTTTGCGTGCTCTTTGACCTCCTAACTCTTCAAATGTCGGCTGCAGACTGGCTGTGCGTTGGAAATTATTTAAACCGACAAACTCTGGGAGGTTATAGGGGACACCCAAACAAATATTTTCCCTAATGCCATTTTTTCCTATGAGGATTATTTAAACCGGTAGAGGGCGTATTACGCTCTTAAGTTGTCATGACTGCAACTGCTGTTGATGGTAGGAATTGTTTGTCCACCAGTGTAGTAGTGAATTGAATCTGTTTACTAATAGAGCGATACACCTGGAGTGAGTACACTTATATGTGTGGGCCGGTGTTGTTGGGGACTGTTTAATTGGGACATATCTCCTACCTAGGTCATTAAATGACAGGCACTATTACAATTTTCTCGCCAGAGCATTGCCAGAATTGCTGGAAGATGTCCCGCTCCCTACAAGACATCGCATGTGGTTCCAACATGACGGGGCGCCAGCACATTTCAGTCGTCGTGTGCGTCGATTCTTGAACTAACGGGTATCAGAAACGTTGATTGGCAGAGGTGGTCCTGTACCATGGCCTGCTCGGTCCCCAGATATGACCCCTTTGGATTTTTTGTGTGGGGAGAGATGCGCAACCTTGTTTAAACAACTCCTGTTGCATCAGAAAAGGATCTGGTTGCCCGGATAGTAGCAGCAACAGGAGCAATTAACGAGACTCCTGGAGTTTTTGCCCGTGTTAGACAGAACGTGATCCGCCGGTGTAACCTTTGTTTACATGTCAATGGAGGCATTTTTGAACCTCTACTGATATTTAAGTAGTTGCGTTGTGTTAATGTGTTGTCTCTTGGTAGTAAAAATTCAAAAGTGTTTGTTGGTTTAATTAATTTGCCGCCAGAGAAATCTTCCTCTACCGGTTTAAATAATCCTCATAGAAAAAAATGGCATTAAGGAAAAATATTTGTTTTGATGTCCCCTACAACCTCCCAGAGTTTGTTGGTTTAAATAATTTTCACCTTGTATAGTTGAGAATTGTGTGGTGATGTTTTCTAACATGGTCCGTTACTTTTGAGCTATTTTTGATTGGTTGTCACTGGCGTAAGTCATAGGTTTTATTCTCGTGTTATATAATACCGGAATCCAAATTTTATTAATCTTCATAGTTTCTTCTTTCTTGTTAAATGAATTTTTGTGTTTGTAAATTTCAATAGCCTCTCTGTGAAGTTTGGTGTAGTAATGTTGTGTTTTGAACAAAACTTGTGTTTCTTCAAATGTTATGGCATGTTCTTTGTTATTCACTAAATGTTCGGCTACAGACAATTTTTCAGTTTGTTTAAACCTACAATTTCTCTAGTGTTCTTGTATTCTTGTACTTATCATCCGTTTTGTAGTTCCTATGTACACTTCACCACAACTACATGGAATACGATATATACCAGCAGTACTTAAAGGTTCTCGTTTATCTTTTGCTGAATTTAATGCATTGCTAATTTTATGTGTATTTCTCGTTTATCTTTTGCTGAATTTAATGCATTGCTAATTTTATGTGCAGGCTTGTAGATAGTCTGGATCCTATGTTTTTTCAGAATTCGTCCTATTTTGTCTCTTATAGATTTAACATAAGGTAGAAAAAACATTACCTTTGATTTGTTCCATATTTCTGTTATTAGTTCCATGTTTTTTTTAGGATTTACTGCACGGCTGATTCAATTTTACTATATCCGTTTGCTTGGAAGGCTGTTTAAGATGATTAATTTCTTCTTGAAGATATTGTGGTTCAGAAATCTTGTTTGTCCGGTCAACCAGAGTTTTTATAATGCCAAATTTTTGCCTAGGATGATGATTTGACTGTTTGTTTACTCGCTCCCTGCTGACCCGTCCAAGACATTAACTAGTAAGCCCTATGCTGGTTTTAAATCTTACGGAAGGATGAAACAACTTGATCTGTATTTTCAAATTGTGTGTCCAAAGTAAAATAATAAAATAATTCATTTCAGTTACATTTAATTTGTGCAATTATCCATAAAAACATATATATGTGCATATATTCCCTCTTGCGGACATTGGAGCTCCTGATGGGTATTTCTTGACCAAGCTAATCTATTAGGTAATTTCTCTTCAGATGTCAGTGAGTGACATATGGTCAGCACCGTCTCAACGAGACATCTAGTAGGAAACGAAACTATTACTTGGATGGGGAAGACCGGTTAAAGTTTGCTCAGATGCACTAATTTAAGTTTGAGGCTTTTTACGAGCCGAAAATTCTTCAGATTCGGAAAGCCATGGCTTAAAGTCTCTCCGGAGGACTTATCCTTTGGATTTTTATCCTAAAAATGCATCGACACCGGCCGGATTTGATCTCGTGCCCGTCGGAACTAGGGGCAAGAAACGTAACTACTACACCACTGAGGACGATCATAAAATTAATAAAAATATTAATCTACAAACAATAGATTAAAATATATAAGTGGACATTATCAGATGTCTGATAAAAACACCATCAGTAAGAACGTGTAAGAATTCACTTATTCCAATTCAAATATGAAAATGAAATGTACGAAAAATTACAGATTTTTAAAAGTTTTTATATTAAGTGTTATTAGAGAGTCGCTTCGCGGAGGAATCAGCGTATGATTGGTTGAGGTGAACCCACAACTTGGACTCTCTGATCCCCAGATCTAGTTAAAGCATTTGATCTAATTTTATTGGGTATAATTAAATACGTCTACTCAATTCCAGGCGCGGATTTTGAGGATTTGCGTCGAATAATTATAGTTGCTGCTGTTACTCCTGAGGTGTTGGCAAATACGTGGAGAAAACTTTAGCATTCCTTACAATAGGTGCACACATAAAAAATGTATTTTTCAATCTGAAACTCTGAAGGTTACCCTGTCATGCGCCCTTTAATAGAGTAGCATTATCATAAAAAAATATTTGGTGGATGGTCTCGAAGTGGCGTGCTGCTTTGTCACGCAGCGGACCCGAGCTCGATCTCCGGTCGGGACAAGTTCCCTGGCTGTTTTGTTTCTCCTCACCTGTAAGACAAATGTCAGGAAACAGTCCCCGAACATCAACTGGCAATTCATTATCATTATCATAACCACCTTATTAGATTAAGTTTAAGATTAAGCCTCTCATAATGCCCTATCAAATATCATTTGGGGCAGCGTAACTCCGCCTTCCAGGCGCCCCAACGTCAGAAGTGAGTTACAATAACGTCATTCTTCTTATTCTTCTTCCAGCTCTACAGTCTTTTATGAGCCCTGGCTGCTGTTAGGACACTCCTCCACGCATCCTTGTCCAACGCCCTCCTCCTCCATCCACGGACCCCGACCTTTCGGAGGTCCTCCTCTATTCCATCCATCTATCTCCTTCAAATCATTGTCTTTTTCCTCGCCAAAGGTCTTTTCCAGAAAGGCAGCCGGCCAATTTCCTAAAAAGTTTCTGAACGATAATTTGTTTAGAAGAATTGGGTTGTCAGCTCCGTGTCTCAACCCCAACCTGGAGGACCAGGTGTTTTTCTTTGTGGGGTTTCTTCCCATTGCCTTTAGAAAGCTAATTCCCATCCTGCAAGGCAGCAGCTTCCTAACTTTGAGGAGTCTCATCTGCTTCTTCGCCGTTGAGAGCAAGCTCTTCATCCGCCGACAAAGCCATTGGACATCCTCTTCTGGAGTGCATCTTAGTCTGACCTCTCTCCTTTGACCTGTCCGGCTAGGGTGACCCTACCAGTAGCTACCACCGGCATAGCTCTCAGGGTCATCGAGGTACTCAAACCCCACCATTAAATTTAAGGTCATGCACTCCCTGGGCGGAGACAATAACGCCATGCCAGGAGAAAATACCAGAATATCGAAATGACAACACGGTGGAATAAAAAAAACATTAAAGAAATATATTTGAAATGAAGTCCTTTGCTTCGAAGAGTTCCGTTTTGTTCTGTTCCGGATGAATGTGAATGATCCTTGACATTTTGAGCAAGTGATTTTGTTCCTATTTTTGTGTGTAGATTGTTTTTGTGAGGTTGGAACGAGCGATATGATATAAAGTTAATTTACGAAGTTTTATTATGAGATAAAGTCATAATCTACTTCTGAAAGCAGTAAACGGAGAAGACAAGATGATTATTTCATTAATATCAATTCTAAGAAAAGAATTTTGGCTTCAAGCCGACTTCTCAAGAGTCAAGTTTTATCGAAGCGTGCGGAATGAAACCAAACAATTATTCGCCACATCTACTGGCACTAGAGTTTAAAAATATATACAGGACCTTGCTACACTCTACACTAAACACTACACATGTGAATATAAATTATAAACAAACTACTATTTACATTTCTATTTTTCATTAATTTCATTGATATATTTCATCTACAAACTAACTAACTCACTGGCAATATCGAAACGGTAGGTTCGTGGCAGCGTGGACATAAGCACTCCATACATTCCTATCCTGAGCTAATGTTTTCCAATTATCCCCTGTACAATCTATTTCCCACAAATCATGGTTAATATTATTCTCCCAGCTCGTTCTTGGTCTACCAACTGGGCGTTTTCCTTATGGTTTTCTACAAGAAGTTTCCATGCACCTCTTTCATTCCCCATTCGACTACCCATCGCAGTCTACAAGACTTAACTGTTCCTATTATATCTAGCTTCCTACACATATCAACTTTTATAATATTCATGATGTGTTCCGTTGAGGTTTATTCAAAATGAATATAAAATTATAGAATATTCACCTGAAAGGTCCGTCTCCTCAACTTAAATAATCATTTAACTGTAGCGCTTTCGGGACTTGTCCCATCATCGGCAGGATTCAAAACTGGTGTTTCACTGAAGATCTGGTAGAGGAACCCAATACATGCAACCCCCTCTACCAGATCTTCAGTGAAACACCAGTTTTGAATCCTGCCGATGATGGGACAAGTCCCGAAAGCGCTACAGTTAAATGATTATTTAAGTTGAGGAGACGGACCTTTCAGGTGAATATTCTATAATTTTATATTAATTTTTTATACATATCATGTAGCACACTATTATGTAGTTTCCTCCATTCACCCGTCTGTTTATCTCTCCTATATATCGAGGACCTTGCTACACTAAACACTATTTGGAAGTACACATGTGGATCTAAATAAGAAACAAACTACTATCTGCATTTCTATTTTGCATTAATTTCATTGATCAAATTTATCTTCAAAGTAACAATTTTAGACAATAATTAACCTAATTAAAGTGCCTGTGTTTATATATATATATATATATATATATATATACAGTGGAGGAAATTGGTATAAAGGCACTAACTTTTAGTAGTAAAACAACCTAAAATATTTATGCAAATACCGTATGTGTGTGTCATAGATTATATATAATTATCTAGGACATAATTTCATACAGGTCTCCACATTTTGAATTTATTATATACGTAAATATTAGGTAAAAACTAAGAAAACGCTGTCCTAGGGGTGGAAATCGGTATAAAGGCAGGTCAACTTCTGGCTCTTACAGAGACATAAATGTAAACAAAACACTGCCGTTACATGGAGAAGACGTGTCTGTGAGCATCATTCATCAGTTACAAGTCAGTAGTGCGTACAATGCCGCGTGGAAAGCCTCTATCAAATGAAGAGAAAGCAAGAGTTAGTGCCTTCAAGTAGATGGGCCTTTCCAATCGACAAATAGCTACGAAATTGGGACGTTCAAGATGTGTCATTGATAATTTTGTCAAACTGGGCTCACAATATAGAAAAAAAACGGAAAGAATGGACGGACAAGAAAATTGTCTGAGCGCACTAAACATGTCATTTTACGTAAAGCAAAAGGTAAGAGTATGTTTTCTTCTCAAATCCAGGCTGATTTGAAGTTGTCATTAACAGCCAGACGAGTAAGACAAATTCTGTCAGAAGACAAGAACCTAAAATTCAAAAAAAATCTTAGTAAACTACCTCTGAACAATGCACATAAGAAAGCTAGAATGACTTTTGCTGAAGAACACATGTCCTGGACCTCAGAATGGAATAAAGTAATATTCAGTGACAAGAAGAAGTTTAATCTGGATGGGCCTGATGGCTTTCAGTATTACTGGCATGACCTCCATACTGAAGAGCAAGTTAGAATGAGTAGAAACTTCGGTGGTGGAGGCGTTATGATTTGGGCAGCATTCTGCTTTAAAGGAAGATCAAAACTGGCATGGATACGCACCAAGATGAATTCTGGGTCCTACACTGAGGAGCTTCTGGAGTCCGAATTGATACGAATGTATGAGGAATTTGGCGAATATCTAATTTTTCAACAAGATAATACTTCCATTCACGTGTCTGCCAAATCAAAGGAGTGGTTCAGGAAGAAAGAAATACCTCTTTTGACGTGGCCAGCCAGAAGTCCTGATTTAAACCCGACTGAGAACTTATGGGGGATCCTGGCAAGGCGTGTGTATCGCAATGGACGGCAGTTTGGGACAATGACTGAGCTCAAAAATGCTATTCGGGAAGAGTGGGCTTCAATCTCAGTGGAAGAAATAAACACCCTCATGAAGTCAATGCCAAAGAGAATCTTCCAAGTAATTAAGAACAATGGAGGTTCAACTAAATTTTAGAACTTTGTTGTAAACTTTGTACTCAGTCTTTTTGGTTTAATCTGTGAAATACACAAAGTGTCTTTATACTAATTTCCACCCATATGTGAGAGTGGTTTCAGTTTCATGTACTTCTTTGGACGAAAATGGATAATTGATTTTGACTTTATTTGTGTGTCCTTTATACTCAATCACTTCCTAAGTTAAGTTAGAAAAATGCCAAAGAAAGAGTAAATAAACTTGTGTTCACCCTTCTAACAAGTGCCTTTATACCAATTTCCTCCACTGTATGACATAAAAGAAAAACGCCTGAACCGAGATTTGAACCCAGGACCGCTAACTTGATATGTTAGTGTGCTACCAGTTACGGTATCCAGGCACCCTAGCACAAACATTTATTTTCTTTTTATATATTCTCTATCATGAGAGGTAGTGGGAACTCGGTCTCACTGCCTTGTCGTGGCTGCTATAACAAGTAATCAGATTAAAGAGAATTTTTACTTTATAGCAGTGACGCCTTTTTATTTCGATGTTAGAATCAAATTTTGACATTTAACAATGAAGACCTAATATGACATGAAAAGAATAAATAATAGTTTTTAAAAAAACTAAAAGAACACGCTTTATTAGAAAACTAAAAAATGAAAAATAATTTTAATTTCCAATACGCTTGGGATAAAATAAAGTAGTCAACAAAAAAATCATCTCCAACACATATAGAATAAAATTAGAGTTATCAACAAAAAGAAAATAATTTTACCATCAAAAGCGTGGGGTGCTCTATATCAATTAATATATTTGATACTGAACGATATTGGTAAAAGTAAGCTCTCTAAGAAGAAAATGTAAAAATCATAAAAAGCACCCCACGCTTTTGATGGTAAAATTATTTTCTTTTTGTTGATAACTCTAATTTTATTCTATATGTGTTGGAGATGATTTTTTTGTTGACCACTTTATTTTATCCCAAGCGTATTGGAAATTCAAATTATTTTTCATTTTTTAGTTTTCTAATAAAGCGTGTTCTTTTAGTTTTTTTAAAACTATTATTTATTTTTTATTTTTTAGTTTTAATATTTTACAGAATAAGATAAAAATGTAAATATCTTTAAATTCCATACTATTGTAGTATGAGCTAAAAGTAATACTCTTCTATAAAAAAAACCCTCCCAGCCGGATTTGAACCAGCAACATATAGATTACTGAAATTATATACCACTATGAGTTCACTGCTCTACCAACTGAGGTCTAACAACGATTGACTAAAAACTCGACAAGTCCGCAACCTATTATACCAGTTTTAATTTTTTTGATTTTCTGATGATTCTGGCCAGGATTTTAGAAACAAGATATGAAATTATTGTATTGTCACGGGTCCTCTACACGTATACAAAGTTTCAGGTCGATCCAATGTTTCTAAGTGGGTGAAAATCGCGTTGAAAGATTCCGTTACATTGATACAAAAACACTTTTTTTTGATTTTCTGATGATTATGGCTAGGATTTTAGAAAGTAAATATGAAATTATTGTATTGTCACGGGTCCTCTATAAGTATACAAAGTTTCAAGTCGATCCAATGTTTCTAAGTGGGTGAAAATCGCGTTGAAATATTCCGTTACATTGATACAAAAACAATTTTTTTTTATTTTCTGATGATTATGGCCAGGATTTTAGAAAATAAATATGAAATTATTGTATTGTCACGGGTCCTCTACAAGTATACAAAGTTTCAAGTCGATCCAATGATTTTAAGTGGGTGAAAATCGCGTTGAAAGATTCCGTTACATAGATAGATAGATAGATACAGGTCAAGCTAATATAAAGCGTGTAAAAAGAAATAACTTTTCTCTTGATTTCTTCTCTATACCCTTGTTTAAATCAATGCCACGTTAGCTCAGATGGTAGCATATCTTCTTCTTGGCTAGTGGCTCGGGTTTGATACCCGACGGGATTGGAAATTTCAATTGTAAACTTTTAAGTCTCAGGCCTAGGAGGAGTAGTGGTGTAACATTTTTAATCCATAGATTGTGTACCATCGGCCGCGGTGGACTAGTTGTTATGTTCCTTGCATCTGGTCCCGAGGATCGCGGACTCAAACCCGGCCCGGTCGATGGATTTTTTTAGGGTGAAAAAAATCAATGGAACAAGTCCTCAGAGAGGGACTTACAGACGTGGGTCCAGAATCTGGATATAAAATTAAGACTTTTTTTCCCCCCTGTTTGGAAGTGAAATATAAGGAGATTAAAAGTATTTGAGAATAAAGTTCTTAGAAAAACCTTTTGGTCCAAAGAGAGATGAACAAACAGGTGAATGGAGAAGACTACAAAACAGTGAACTACATAGTCTTCATAGAAAGCCAGATATAATAAGAACAGTTAACTCTCGTAGACTGCGATGGGCAGGACATGTGGCACGAATGGGAATTAAAGGTGTGTATGGAAGCTTCTTGTAGGGAAACCAGAGGGAAATCGTCCAGTTGGTAGACCAAAAATGAGGTGGGAGAATAACATTAACTATGATTTGAGGGAAGTGCATAGATTTTGCAGGGAATGATTGTAAAATATTAGCTCAGGAAAGGGATGTATGGAGAGCTTATGTCCGCGCGGCCATGAACCTATGGGTTTGATAGTACCAGTGAGTTAGTTAGTTAGTATGGAAGTGAAATATGGATTCTAAAAATAAAGATATCACCAGATTAAGAGCTGCAGAAGTGAGATTCATGCGCCGAACTGCTGGATAGGCCTATACTCTACTTGACCATCAGAGGAATGAAGCTACTTTAAAGGAACTCCACATACAACCTTTAGAAGAAAATATACCCACCTACAGACAGATGGCTGTAACATGTATCCCGAATGTCACCAACTAGGATTCCTAATGCAGTTTTTCGGTATTGCCCATGAGGACGATCTGGACGTCCAAAAACGACTTTCAGACCATGTCTACTCGAGACCGAATCAGGTCAACATTGGCCTACATTCATGAATGGTGTACGATGATGATGATGATGAAAAGTAGATTAAATTTAAATCGTCTGTCAAGGAAATTGGTTTAGGTGTAAACACACGAACAATGTAACAGATGGAGATAGCCCACAAACGAAATGTAGAAGATTACGACAGGGTTACTGTAAGCAATAATTATTATCATAAGTAATGCCACGAGTGATTTCCAAATTATCGATAAATGCACGACTCACGAACTGAGGAGTGAATTTATGTAGATAATTTGGAAATCAAGAGTGGCATTTGTTAGGACTATTTAACGAGTAAAATTAAGCTGTTTACTCACAAATCATTATTTAACTATAGTTATTTTAAAATATTTATATATTTAATGTAAACGGCGATGTTTGAAAACAAATGAGAAACGATTGGTACGCTTCATCTGCTTCTTTTGTTTATCACTGCAACCAGATCATACTATTTATTGCCAAAGGAACGCAATATAATAAGAATGCTCTCTAGTGGAGAAAAAAATGAAACACATCAAACTGTATTATATTAATTCATTTCTGATGTCGTATGATGTAAATATGACAATTATATTTTTCTGGATTATTACCTGGGGGAAAAATACATTTAGGAAAGTGCAAACAGTGGTTTCTTTTTTTTGGTGGTATAATCAATTGCTACAAATGTTTTTATATTAACTCCTGCAAGCGGTATGTATTGACATCCATGCACTATATATACAATCTGGTAGCCGTAATTTTTACAGAGTCTGTCACTGCAAAATAATGGTCAGACCTGTTTAGAATATTAAAAAGGAGGAGCTTTCTTTAATATGGTAAATTTAATATTGATAAATATTTGGTGAAACATGACTGTGATTGGTTGTAAAACAGACATCATTGAAACGTGATTGGTCATTGACTCCCATTTGGGGCATGAGTTAAATAGCCAGTGAAACAATCAAATATTAACATATCAAAATCATACCTATGAAGCAATTAAATAAGACCTAAAGACGACATTTTTATTACTATTCAGTTAAATGCCTTCTATATCCATGGTTTTTTATTTAAGATATAAATATTATAATTTAAGAAATTATAATATTGTGTATGGTCATGGAACAATGTCGTTGTCATTAAAGGAAGATTGCGCCCTGGGTACTTTTTTGACCTTGGTAACCAACATTTCAAAACCACGCGATCAGCTACCAATTTGCGACCTGGGGACTTTTTGAACCCTGCACCAGTACCCAGCTTACTGCTACCATACTGCGCTGCCGTGTTTCGATCTACTACCTTGCGTATATATATATATATATATATATATATATATATATATATTAGCATAGAGTTCATAACTATCAGTACTATTCAAAAGCCTTTGCCCGGGCCCATGAGAGGCAAAGATTGATTCATCCTTCCTATACAAATTCATGAACATTAATCAACAATAAGTCTTAAAACACACTGTAGTAAGATGATCTTGATGAAGACTTTCGGGCTGTAGGCCGTGGTCGTGAGGCTTGTAGTTCCCCGACGTTTAGCCAGAGACTGCGTCTGGCATCCTCGCCGTGGTCGTGAGGCCAAGAGGATGCCAGACGCAGTCTCTGGCGAAACGCCGGGGAACTACAAGCCTCACGACCACGGCCTACAGCCCGAAAATCTTCATCAAGATCATCATAGCAACTCCGGCCATAAAAGTCTACGTGAATACACACTGTAGTAATTTACGATGTTCGGTTAACCTGAATCTATTATTATCAACCATGGAAGCTAGACGGGAAAAAGGAGCTCACATGACCTTTGAGCAAGTTTATGTACAGGAATATACATGACAGCTGTAGCGTAGCTAACATAGAATAATTAAACATTGATTCTTACTAAAAAAAATATATTTAATATTAAATTGCACGTCTGAAGTTTGAAAAATGAAATTAAAGAAATGCATTACTTTGATCATTCAAGAATTAAAAGACAAATAGCCTAATAATTAATACCAAAAATAACATAACTCACACAATCAACCTCTCGTACATACTTTGTCCTTGCCGAGGTGCCTTACCCTGGCCTGCCGGACCAAACCCAAAATACGCAGCTCGCGTCCTCCAGACGACAAAGCAATGTTCCAAGCAAAATCTCCGATCGAATGATGATGTACAGAATATGTGTAGGCTATTTGAGCGTTCCGAGGTAGAAGGGGAAGTTGCGCACTACAAACAGAGCAAAGGGAGGGGTACAGAGAGAAAGGAAATTGGCATAGTTCACGAATCTCACTATGGAGGGAGGATAACAGCACTGATGTACGAACCGAAATAGCACTTTCGGTTCAAGATAATAACTTAAAAGTATTGGAAAATAGGATAACAGGACGGATATTTGGTCCATTAATGGAATGGAGGAAGCTTTTTCATAATGAGGAACTCCAAAATGTGTGTCTAATATTGTCAGGGAAGTCAAGGAGATTGAGATGAAAGGTCATGTATTTAGAATTGATGACAATAACATGCTTTGAGAATTTTCATTAGGAAATCCTCGAGGAAAAAGGTAATTAAAAAGGCCTAGGCGTAGTTATACAGGCTATTTAACTCGTGCCCCAAATGATATTCAATGACCAATCATGTTTCAATGAATTTTGTTTTACAACCAATCACAGTTGTGTTTCACCTTTCTCAGCTCCTGCTTTTCTGATAAAGAAAGCTCCTCCCTTTTTAATATTCTGAACAGCTCAGAGTATTATTTTTCTCCAACAAATACATTGAATATAGCAGATAATGAACATATTCCTTAATTTTACTGAGTTGTTTACTAAAAAAATAAATGAATAACCTATAATGTTAATTTTAATACACAGCTTGATGTATTTCATTATTTCTCCACTAGGGAGCTTTCTTACAATATTGCGATCCTATTTGGCAATAAATAATATGATCAAGTTGCAGCGAATGAACATAACCTCACATTTCTGATTTGTTTTCAAACATCGCCGTTCACATTAAATATATAACTATTTTGAAATACTGATAACTGCATATTTAAATATTAACTTTTGACTAAACAGCTTAATTTTATTCGTTAAGTAGTCCTAATAAATGCCACTCCTGATTAAAAAATCCTCTAGATACATTGGAAATCGCTCGTGGCATTACTTATGATAATAGTCCGATAGATGTTACGGGAACTTGATATTAGATAAATATGTATTGGACTCGGTTTGTTGGGGCTACGGACCAGTTGAATGCCTTAGTGAATACGGTATTGTACCTACCGGTTTCATAAGACATATACTTACGTACAGTATGTAGGCATAGTAAACATAAAAACAGCTAACAAACGTTTGGTTATTTAGTTATCTTATTTAACGGCGCTTTAGTACAACCCAGGTTATTAGGACCTCATTTCAAATCTGGGTTCGAAACGGCCAATACTTTTTTCTTGTACCACATGTATTTGAGGCTTGAGATTTTCTTACGTGCCGAAAATCTACTCTTCTACACATAGCCATACACCTTATTTAAAAATCACAGTATATAAAAATCGATTGACCGCGGCTGGATTCGAACCCGCGAATCTTGGAATCTGTAGATAACATATCATACATTATTTCTACAAATTTTAATACATTCTATTTCTGTTCTATAGTGTTCTGCCAATGGCAGGTCTGTCACTGCAATCATAGCATTTTAAGGTTATGCTTGCAGATTTACTCGGGATTTGTGTGGTAGCTTCCCGTTGCTTTCCACACCGGCGAATATGATAATTATGATGAAGGTGACCAGATGATGTTCGGGGACCGTTTGGGCCATAAAGCTTCCTGACATTTGTCTTACAGGTGAGGAAAAGCCGCGGAAAAACCTCACCTAGGAAGCTTGTCCAGACCGGGGATGGAACCCGGGTCCGCTGCGTGACAAGGCAGCACGCTACCATCGAGGCCGCATTTAATACATATGTATATCAATGTAGTCTCTCTCTCTCTCTCTCTCTCTCTCTCTCTCTCTCTCTCTCTCTCTCTCTCTGTATATATATATATCCATCCATAGTAATTCTGCCCGAGAGCAGGTCTTTCACTGCAATCATAGCATTTTCATTCTATGCTTTACAGCGTTACTAGAAAATTATAGGTGTGGTAGTTTGTCGCTGCTTTCCACACCGGTGAAAGATGATGATGATATTGTTGATGGCCAGATGGTTTTCGGGGACCATTTAGCTCTATGCTTGCTGACATTTGTCTTACAGGTGAGGAAAACTCCGAAAAGACCTCGCTCAGGAGCCGGGCCCGCTGCGTGACAAGACACCTCGAGACCACAGCGGTGGACACACACACACACACACACACACAATAATTACAGCAATACTTTTAGGTGAAAATTTATGACTAGTTTACTTTGCTATTTATTCACTTTTAACCCTAGCGATTATTCTAGTTATACACGCACACACACACACACATATACATATATATATATATATATATAAACTTTGTGCATATGGAAATTAAACAATATATTTGCGTAAACTTTTGCTTGTTTACTTTGGTTATAAGCCTTTAACGATCTCTTCAAAAATAACTACGTATATCAAAAGACACTAATGTGGATAATAGCACTGAACGTTTAATTCGTTCATTTATGAAATTAACTTGAAAACCGACAAACTGGTTTAGTTGTGTGTATTCAATGAATTCCTAATTTCTCTCACCTCGTCAGGGGGATTAAACATTTTAATTCAAAGTTGTATATGACAAGCTAAAATGCGTATCACAACTTTTAAATAGGTGTTAATAAAGTTGAATTAGTTTTAATTGAATGTTTTTGTTGTAATGTTGCATCATTTTCTGGCATCTGCTAACTTGAAATCCTTTTTGAAAATAGGTCACTGTCCACCTGTCGCCTTCTTTGTGATCTTTGTTCCAAACAGATGCAAGTCTCTGCGCTTAGTAACCTAGTTCTCGTTTCTAGTAGACTATAACTCTCTTTTTGCTTATTTTAATGCTTTTTTAGAATTCAACTAAATAAAATAATTGAAATTAAAAAATAACTCATTAGAATAATCCTTAGAAATACACTACAATGACGTCAGTTATACAATTAACTCTAGTTATTCGGATAGAGTTGTTGTTGAACAGGTCTTTATCTGAAAAGGGCAATTATTGTATTGTATTGTGAGCCTATGTTTTCCCTTTACAGAGATTTAGGCGCTCTCCCCTACAGGGAAGAATTTGAACCATACTATTTTAGATTATATTAAAATTCAGCAATTAAGAAGGTACGGACATGTCCAGCGAATGGAAGAGGATCGACTACCAAAATCTGTTTTAGAATGGAAGCCTGAGGAAAGACGAGGCAGAGGAAGACCTAAAACCTCTTGGAGTCAGGGAATATGTTTATACGTGAAGGAGAAACATCTAGAACCAGGAGATTGGATGGACCGACAAATTTGGCTATTAGGAATCTGACGATGTCAAAGGCATTAATCAACCAATGATCGATCTACATATTATTTAATTAGAACCCAAATAGTTCAAATATACACTTACCTTACGTAAATACAACAGGAAGTAACATTATGAAGTTCTATTTAATAAATAAGTTAAGACTTTTTTCGCCACAAACATGAGATATGATGGGAAAAAAGTCTCACCTTATTTGTTAAGAAACTTAACCTGTTTACTGATCATAACCACTAACTCCATATTACGGGTATAGCCTATAGGATAAGTCGGTGCGCCCCCTACTTTTTGATCATTTCTGTGACACAGAATAACTTCTTGGGTTCACCTGAATTCAATATTATATCTCCATCTTCATAACCAACCACAAATCTTCTGTACGATATCACTCATGTAAATTGGCAATGCAAAACACAGACAGTAACATTCCACATTTTCTCTATAGGGTAAAGGCAGGTAATTCGTGATATTCGTAAAAACGTGATATTTAATTTTGAAGGCTCAGTATGGTATTACCATTCCAAGTAGAATATTGGAATTAAAAATATGTGTTCTCTAAAGAGATGACCTTTATTCTGATTACTTAAATATAGTTTACCTCACATTATGACTTCAACATTAAGTATCACAGAAATACATATAGCCTACCAGGAAAATACCTCCCTTTACCTATTACATTTTATTACTTTTTATCTTTGAGATGTTTCTAAAGTCATCTTCTACGCTGTCTTAGTTTAACTTCTCACCTTTTAGGAAATTTTACATGCCGCTCGCTGCCCAGGTCTGTTGTTTTTAGCTCCGGTCTGTCCGGAGAGGGATTTAAATTTTGGATCATACACATACGTTTTTCACCACACAAGAACACGGAGAGCCTCCTCGATTAGTGATCATTAAGGGGCGGATTTCTATGAACTAAAAAATGAAAAATATGCATGCATTTATGACCTAAACATGACCTTATAATTGAATGCATTTTTTACTCACACTATATTAATTGTTCATTCATATACATTTTTAACTGTATCATAAGAAAAAGGAAATCTTCTTCTATTGTACAGTGCAAGCGTTTGCTACCTGTTAACAAAACCTTCCAAACAAGTGCACTGTGAATCTGACGATTTTTATACAGATACAATGTTGGTTATTTACAATCGCATGATGACTAGGCTATTAAAAACCCAAAATATGACCAAAGTATGACTTTATCATAGAAATAAGCAGAAGTGTGACCAAAGATCTGAAAAAGTGAGAAATATGACTTTTAAGACCCAATAGAAAACCACTTAATCTTAATAATAAAGCATATATAAATGATTTTACTTACTTGAAGCTTAGAATATAGGCTTTGGTAAAAATATGACATGTCATATGAATCCTACCCTTAGTGATCACATACATCCAGAGCATCCTCCGATACAACACAACATTGAAGACTAAATATTCCATTCACTCACACATTGATATTAAATATGGCGAATATGATAATAAATACTATTATGGTATGATTAGTTTCCTGGCATTTGTCTAATAGGCGAAGAAATTCCCTGAAAAAAGCATCACTCAGGGAACTTGTCCTGACCGGGGATCGATCCCTGACCCGCTGCGTAGGAAGCAGCGACACTACCCCGAGACTACAACTGTGGATAATCTGTATATTCTAAAATTAATTATATATATATTTCATTATTAGGTAAAAATTGAGAAGTGTTTTACATTGAATCGATTGCGTTGCCCACATTTCCAGCATTGGGACGTAGATATACGTTGTGTAAGCCTACAATTATTAGTGCGCAACTACGACTAAATAAATGAATTGTGTTTTTTTGTTTAATTGAATAAGTAAAAAAGGAAAATAATTATACATCATCATCATCATCTGCCTTTCAAGTATTAGGCCCAGTGGCCTGTTACGGTCTCCCGCCATCTCCGAAAAGGTCGACCCACAGATCTTCTGCCTCGAGGAATGTAGTGAAGAATTTGTTTTGGTATTCTGTGACGATCCATGCGCTGAATATGGGCTAGCCAATTGTTCCTATATTCTTGGAGGTATTCAGATATAGGTATGATATTTAACTCTCTGGCTATTGTTGAATTTCTTTGGTGGTCTAGAAGGCTATAACCTGAAGTTCGTCGCAGAAATTTTATCTCCGTGGCTGTAATATGACGGTCATCCTGAGTTCTGATGGTCCAAGCTTCACTGCCATAACAGATTATGGGTCTAGCGAGAACTTTATAGATTTTCATTCTTGTGTGTCTCTGCACTTTTGATGGTTTAAAAACTTGGTTGATAATTCTTAAAGCTTTATTATAGTTTAGTATTTTAAAGGATATATCACATTTCTCATTATGTTAAATTATATCCCTGAACCGAAAGTGTGTTTTTCGGCTCATTATTGTAGCGTCGTTCTCCTCCCTACACTGGAATATTTATGAACTATGCCAATATCCTTTTCTCCTGGTAGTTACCCCCCCTCTTTACCCTTCCTGCCGCGCAATGTCTACGGCGCATCTCCCCTCTACCTCGGAACCTTCATATACGTGGTGCACAGGCAGAACATTATCATTCATTCGATCATTCAAGCAGTCATCGTTTAGTTGTTCAAGCAGATTCAAGGTTTGAATCCGCATCCAGTTCGCGATGCGATTGGAATTCTAATGGACAAGCTGATCTGAAGCCGAGAAGCGGCGTGGTTTAGTTAGTCCGGCAGACCAGGGAAGAAGTTGCCCCTGGTTCGGACGTTAGCATGAATGTGGCGTGAGGTATGCTGTGGTTTTTTCTAATGTAAGAGTCTCGTCATTTATTTATTTACATTTCTATTTTGTTGTATGATCGGAATATTTTTTTGTTAATTTATTTTTAATTCAGACAACTTGTTTATATTAAATGTCATCTTTTAAACAACTTCCCTGTTTCTTCATTAATGTATACGTAGTTGTTTACAATCCTATACGGAAAGTCACTCAAGTAGGAAATTATTTCCAGATCTCTTACTATTTTGCTGTTTAGCTTTCATTGTCATTTTCACTCACTCTATGTATTTGATAATCATTATATATTTATGTCAATATATCAGAGAAAGAAAGATGAATCGATTTCTGCCTTCTATGGGCCCAAGGCAAGCAACTTTGTGATTGATAACCTTGCAGGATATCAGATCCACGTTAATAGAGGCAGCAGCTACAAAACACGATCCCGGATAAATGGTAGTAGTAGCGTGGTTCTCTTGCCCACATCCCAAGTATTTAAATGAATTTACTTGCTCTAATATTGAATTCTGAATGCAAATTTTATTCTTACTGGGAATTTCCCTTGAAAGGCCATAACTTTAGATTTTGTTGTTGATATTTCCATGTTAAATTGTTGGGCTATTATATTAAGATGATGAGTGGAATATTGTAATTCATCTTCATTATTGCATATAAGAGTGTGTCTAAAATTGTGTGTCTTGAGAGAGGAATATTACCATGAACTGTCAATCTCCAGTGTCTGATGATAGCATTAATGTATACATTAAATAGAAGTGGTGATAGAGGGCATCCTTGTCTGACTCCGCAATTTATTTGTTTCCAATCTGACAATTCTGTTCCTATTTGTACTGCTATGATGTTATTTTTATACAGATTAAAATTGTTTGGATCAGTTGATTTGATGTTCCATCATCAGTTAAGATATCTAAAAGTTTTTGAGCCCATAAAGGTCAGACAGACAGACAAAGCAACAGACTCATACCCATATATATATGTCCACCGCTGTGGTCTCGAGGTAGCGTGCTGCCTTATCACGCAGCGGGTCCGGCTTCGATCCCCGGTCGGGGCAGTTTTTCTGGGCGAGGTTTTTATCGGGGTTTTTCCTCACCTGTAAGACAAATGTCAGGAAAACTTTAGGGACCAAACGGTCCCCGAAATCATATGACCATCATCATCATCCTTATCATTATCATCTTCATCATCATCATCCTTCACCGGTGTGGAAAGCAACGGGAAGCTACCACACCTACAATTCCCTAGTAAAGCTGCAAGCGTAGCATGAAAGTGCTATGATTACAGTGAAGGACCTGCCTTCGGGCAGAATTACTATGGATGTATATATAAAGATGTATCACAAATGTTGCAGATCTGACAGTTATAAATTAATTATTTTCCATTTACAGTTTACTTAGTAAGCATAATATAGGCCTACATATAGGGAACATTTCATCCATAATAAGACAATTTACTTATATGATATTCGGTTTAACTTCATTCTTTTTTTAAGTATAATTTGATATTTTTAATTAAACATTTGAAAAATAATTATGGTATTGCTCGTAAAATGAAGTGGGAATATTTGTAATAGGCCTATAGATTAAGTAAACTAACAGATGAAATATCAAACAAATAAAATACAGAAGTTTTATTATGTAATAGTTACACAATTTATTGGAAATCGAGGTTGGGTTCAGTTATTAAAAGTTATTTTTAATAATTCCAGATTAAACAGCCAACCCGTATTGGTAAAGTTTTTTACTTATGTATTATTTCATATATATTTCACAATTGTCTTTATGTTCCGCATGTCAAAATAGATCCCTACATTCTTTATTTAGCCTATGGGTATATTTTTATTGTGAGATTCTCTTTTATGAAGTAAAAAAGCACAGACGCGATTCTCTATTTCGTTTGATCTTTTTTTATTAGTTTGTTAGTATGTTTATTGCTTTCATCGGTGTAGTAATTCCCTATGTTTTCCACTATTTCTTCTTTTGTTTTGTCATGCTATGCTTTGTCTTTAATGCTATCCCAAAAGTACGGAAATGCGGAAACTATAATAATAATAATAATAATAATAATAATAATAATAATAATAATAACATACTCACTCTATCGAACCCGTAGGTTCATTGACGCGGATATAAGCTCTCCTTACATCCCTATCCTGAGCTAATGCTTTCCAATACTTCCCTGTATAATCTACTTCCCTCAAATCATAGTTAATGTTATCCTCCCACTTCATTCTTGGTCTACCGAATGGGTGTTTTTCATCTGGTTTTCCTACCAGAAGCTTCCATGCAAGTCTTTCATTCCCCATTCGTACCACATGTCCTGCCCATCGCAGTCTATGAGACTTAACTGTTCTTATTATACGGTATCTGTCTTCCAATAAAGACCATGTGGTTCACTGTTAAATAGTCTTCTCCATTCACCTGTATGTTCAACTCTCTTTGGTTGTTTGAACTTTTGGCATGGGTTATAATAATTCTTCTTCTTCTTCTTCTTCGACTTTCCCCCACTTATAGGTTTGCCGTCTTCAGTTTACATTTATCTCTATCATTCCAATCTCCCTCTTCCAAATTCCTATCATCCATTATTGTTCTGACGTAGTTTTTCCATTTCCATCTTGGTCTGCCACGTTTATTTCTTCCAGGGGGTGACCATTGATATATATTTTTTTGCCACCTTTCATTTTCCATTCTTTGTACATGGCCATACCATTTAAGTGTTTGATTTTCAATCCTCTTAACAACAGATGTGGTGACATTCATTTCTCTCCAAAGGAATTATATTCTTATTTTATCCTGTTTTGTTTTTTGGAGGCTTGTTCTAAAATAATCAAATTCAACTGTTCTAATTTTATTCTTTTGTAATTCCGTCAAAGACCAAGTTTCGCTTCCATATGACAAAATATTCTGTATTATGCTCTTATAAATTTTCATTTTAGTTTTCTTTGTAATATTTTTGTTCCAAATTACTCCATGTAATGTCTTAGTTGCATTTTTTGCCATTCCAATTTTAGTCTGTACATCTCTCTCACATGTACCTAAACTTGTAATTATTGACCCAAGATATTTAAAAAAATAATAATAATACTATAATTATAATACTATAATAATAACGATAATGATAATGATGATAATATTAATAACAGTAATAATAATTATTTTTGTTGTTATTATTATTATTATTAATATTATTATTAATATTATTATTATTATTATTATTATTATTCGAATCTAATTCAAAGTCTGAATTTTCTGCCCCGTTCCGAGACTAGAGGTCTTGTATTTATTCTCTTTATATTTTGTGCTTGACAGCATATATCTCGTGTTCAAAGTAGGTTATAGAAAAAAAGATAACTAAGACGACCAAGAAGCATTTTTTTTATATGATCATGCCATTTTTTATATTCTTGCATATCTAATGTCAGTTCTTTTACTTACTATTAGACTCGGGTGATTTCGTTTCTTATGTCTCAATTTCACTCCCAGTAAAGAAACTAAGAAATACTGATGATAATATAATAATCTATCTATCTACGGGTGTTTACAGCTGCTGCCGTCTTCCCGTGCCAAACCTCCAAAGCCTACGATCTTGGGCATCTTCAATGCTTTAGCCCTCTTGCTTGCATTACTATCTTCATGTTTTCCTTCCATGTTAACTTTGGTCTCCCTCTTTTCTTCTTTCTGGTCGGTTGCCATTGATATAGTTGCTTCGGCCATCGCTAATCTTCCATTCTTAATGCATATCCTAACCACTTTAATTCCTTCTCCTCAATTCTTTCAATTATGCTTTCTTCTGCTTCCATTATATTTCTTGCTGACATGTTTTGACTTCATTGGTCTTTTAGCATTTTGCGTGTTTTTGCAATGTGTGGGGAGCTGGCTCACAGCATAAACCCCCAACCTGGAGGGCCAGGAAAATTTCTATCTGGGTTTTCCTCCCATAGCCTTGAAGATCCCTCTTCACCGCAAGGCAGCGTTTCTCTATTTCCCTTAGAGATAGAGTTGCCTCTTCCGCCAGATCCGCAGTGTTGAAGGACTCCTTCTGCGCCGACTCTGCCGTTGAGGTCTTCACCGTAACGCTGGATAGAGGCCCTTACAGAGCATTATCAGTCGGAGCCAACTGAACCTTGGTTTTTTAACGAGGTTGTTACATCTCCCCCTCCTCCTTTTACATCCGGGCTTGGGACGAGCCATGGCGGAGTTATAATAATAATAATAATAATAATAATAATAATAATAATAATAATAATAATAATAATAATAATAATAATAATAATAATAATAATAATAATTAAAATAATAATAATAATAATAATAATTAAAATAATAAATTTTAATTGAACGTGCGGCTGAAATACATTGTTTTAATTTGCTATAAATAATTACAATAATTTATAAATTAAAAGTTGACTAGTGCAAACATAAATGGGTGACAGAGGTACTGTCATTTCTTTATCGGGATATCTTATAGATTCCCTAGGCAAAAGTCGGGGTAACAATTTTGACATTTTTTATAAAATCACCAAGTCTATATACCCTTGTAATATACAATCGGGAAATTTGGGATTTAGACAGGATTTTTTGTATTAGAAGTCCCGGACTCACCCTGTAGACTGGATTTTTCCAGTATTCAAAATTTCGAAAATCTTGACTCTTTGGTAAAAATACCAAACCTTGGAATATACAATTGGGAAATTTGGGAGTTAGCCCGAAATTTTTAATTAGAAATCCTGGACACAGCCTATAGACTGAATTTTTACAGTTTTCAAAAAAAAATTGACGCTTTTAGTCAAAACACTGAAACCGTAGCCTTGGAATACACATTCGGGAAATGTGGGATTTGGACCGGATTTTTTTTTGCGTTAGAAATCCCGGACACAGGCTGTAGATATATCTTATGAAAATGTATATTGGAGATATGGACTACATTCAGAAATAGGTCAAAGCTTTGAAATTACGAATTCCATAAGTCATAGAATTACTCCATATGTTGCAGTAGATGTATTTTTACAGGATTACTACAAATAATATCCTCAATTTAATTTATAATTACTTTGTCGGTGTGTTTTGAGAGTTTGAGTGTTGAAACAATCAACAATAGAAAATAGAACTCACCAAGTTATGTTTAAATGCCGCGGGAGTAGTTAATGTACGCTAATTGGCTGACAGAAACAACAATGAGAGAGGATGAGAAAATGGCTAACATAGAACAGCCAGCATTCTGCGTTCTAGAATTTCACATAACTCAGTCTGTAATAACAGTTAGGAGGCATTTTCGAACACGTTTTGAAGGAGAAGCATCATCCAAAAAGACAATCCGTGCTTGGTATTTTCAGCTCCAAGAAATTGATGTTTATGTAAACGTAAATTTAAAGGCCGTCCATCAATCTCGAAATAAACTGTTTATCGGATAAAGGGAAATTAACAACGAAGCTCACGAAAATCGACAGTAAAGGAAGCAAGAACCTAGGGGTACAACAACAGTGTGGAAAGTGCTGCGATAACGATTAAATAAGAAGCCATAGCGTTTAAAGTTACATCGAACTCTAATACGGAACGAACAGGAGCTGCGTCTTGAATATTTCACCAATTTCAAGAAATGTTGGAATTCTACGAGTTTGCTGACAAATTAAGTTTCATAGATGAGGCTACCTTCCATCTAAGTTGTAAGGTGAACGCACAAAAGGTTAGTGTGTGGGAATCTGCAAACCCTGCAATCTGTGTGGAAGCTGTACGGGGTTCTAAAATAAACACATTTTGTGCTTTCTTCAGCGAGAAAGTGTACGGACCGTTCTTTTTTCTGAAAATACTGTAAATAGATACAACTATCTAGATAATTATGTTCACATGTTAGTTGATGTCATAGGTCTTGCAGGACAAATCATATTTAGTCTTTCAACCAGATGGTGTTTCTGACAGTTTTCATCGTCAAGTTTGTGGATATTGAACGAGCAATTCCTGCAACGTTGGATTAGACGTAGCATACCCCTGACCAAGCTCTCATCAAATGTTCCCCCATGTTACCTTATATGACGCTCTGTGACATTTTTTATGGTGGTACATTAAGTACGAAGTTTATGTACCATCTTTCGCACCCGATTTACAAGGTATGAAGAATATGATAACATCGGGAGTAATTACATTATATAATGGCATTATATTGGCAGGTATATTCTCCGACGTGTGTGGGTAGAGATAGATTTACACTGGCCAACATGTCTCATGAGTACCAATAATTGTACTCAATGCAGTTTTTTATCGTGTTTTTAAATTCGGAATCTCTCCATCACCCACAGTTTTTTATATTTCAATTTCAATTACTGGATTTAAATAAATATTCTTGTAATAAACGTTTTTCGTCAATTTATTATCTCGGCGAAGTGAGCGATAAGCACGGGAAACACTTTCATCAGGAGATTTCAGCTATATAAAAGATATATCAAAGCAAACGGAATCCTAATATGCTGGCCGATTATTGTTGGACCATCAAGAGGGATGTTCCACAGGCGAAATATAGCAGAAAATCGTCATTTCTTACTTTCTAGATGAGTCCGAATGTTCGAATATTGTGTAGTTACGAATGTAGAAAATATTAAAGTGTTTGAAATTATAAATGCTTGTCACTCGGAAACCTTGCGTGATGGAGAAAAACTGATATCATATTTGAATTCAGGAAAAAAAATATCAGAATCACATATTTTTCTTTCTCAGACAAAAAAAAAGTTTATTTTTTGTTGCTCAGTGTTATCATCTCGACGTCTGTTGTGTAACGCGAGGGACAAACATATAACATATATAGCCAAGCCTACAACTCAATGGTATTAATAAGCTGTTAGTTTATGCTGATGATGTAGTACTACTGGCCGATAGCGAGGAGATACTAAAGGCCAACACGTACACGTTACTGAGTAACACTAAGAAATTGGGACTGGAAGTAAATATCAATAAAACTAAATAAATGGTCACACATAAAAATACATTATATAATGGAAATGGACAGCTAATGACAAATGAGGGAAATTTTGGGGAAGTGGCTGAATTCAAATACCTAGGAACAATAATCACAAACAGGAATGAGATGCACAAGAAAATTAAACATAGGCTCAATTCTGGAAATGCATGTTATTATGCATTAGGCCTACAAAGACTCTTGACTTCCAAACTCCTTTCAAAAAACGTTAAACTGAAAATATATAAAACTATTATTCTACCAGTTATATTATATGGATACGAAAGGTGGACTCTTACTTTAAGGGAGGAAAGGAGATTACGAGTATTTGAGAATAAAGTTCTTAGGAAAATTTTTGGACCAAGGAGAGATGAGCAGACAGGTGAATGGAGAAGACTGCATAACAGTGAATTACATGGTCTTTATAGGAAGCCAGATATAATGAGAACAGTTAAGTCTCGTAGACTGCGATGGGCAGGACATGTGGCACGAATGGGAAATGAAAGACGTGCATTGAAGCTTCTTGTAGGAAAACCAGAGCGAAAACGCCCAGTTGGTAGACAAAGATTGAGGTGGGAGAATAACATTAACTATGATTTGAGGGAAGTAGATTATTCAGGGGATGATTGGAAAACATTGCTTCAGGATAGGGATATATGGAAAGCTTACGTCCGCGCGGTCATGAACCTACGGGTTCGATAGTGCCAGTGAGTTAGTTAGCCAAATGGGAACTTGGTGAGATCTACATCTATTGTGTTTTATTTCATTAACCCGGTTGACATCAAGTGCCGATTGTCTAGAAAAAGTGGGAGCCTTAACCTCCTACTACCCCAAGGGTCTCCTGAGGCCTGTTGTGGGATCACTTTACTTTACTTACTCTCTCATAATAAATACATGCATCCTTTAGAAGAAAATATGTCCACCTACAGAGACAGATGGCTGCAACATGTATTCCGAATGTCACCAACTAGGATCCCTAATGAAGTTTTTCGGTATAGTCCACAAGGACGACGTCGACCTGGAGTCCACAAAAACGACTTTTAGGCCCTGTCTATTTGAGTCCTAAACAGGCCAACATTGGCGTATATTCATTTATGGTGTAGTATGATGAACTCTCATGACATACCGACAAAATATAAATGAAATCAGGAACTGTAGAAAAATTATTTTATTAGGGCCTATATATGATATACCTACACTTTTTAAAATTTTGTCGAAAGATTCCGCCTGATTGATGTAAGGATTAAAGTGATCTTCAGCTATTTAAGGGTCCATGTTCGGCTTCCGGCAATATTATAGAAATTTTACTTCGTGTAACGTCATACGACGCGAAACGGGGTTATCTCAGGGCTATGAGGCCGTCTCGGTGGACACGGAGTGCTCCGACTGGGATCTCAGCTTCGAATCCTGTCGGTTTCCGGTGGGTATTGGTGGTGGGCCATGCCGAGATTTTTCAGATTTTTCTCAGAGTTCTCCCATATCCCGAATTTCATCTCACCAACATACTCCATTCCTCTTCCCTTCACCATATCATTTTATCTCCATTTAATCATTTCATGTCACTTTTCACCTCATCTCATATTAACTAAAACAAATATTCTGATTTAGAAAACAACAAGTGTTTAAAACATGTGGTTGTGGTGATCTAATGGGGCACACTCATGTACTTCCTTATGACTCCGAGCCTGTGTGTCAACTTAGGACATAATGGTCCAAAGGGAGTGTTGCAGCCCTTCCTCGAGGCCTTGGGACCAGCCCAAATAAATGCCAGTATGAGTCATGGGTGTTTTTAAAATATGTAGTTGTGGTGATGTAATGGGTACACTCGTGTACTTCCTCATGAATCCGAGCCTATGTGTCAACGTAAGACAGATGGGGCCGAAGGTAGGGTTGTAGTCCTTCCTCGAGGCCTTGGGCCCAGCCAAAATAATAACAGTCTGAACCATGAGTGTGAGTGCTTGATGTGTGCCGAACCGGAACACCATAACAGACTACATATCGCCGTGGATTATATTTCATCTTATGTATCCCATAAAGTAAAACATGAGCAGAACAATCAACAAAAAAATAAGATTGCGGTGATCGGGTCTTAAAACCAGAACCCATCGTTACTAGTCTAATCTAACCCAGGGTTGCGAAGGCCCAACCAATTAACTATTTGGTATGATAAAGTAGCGACATCCATTTAAGAATATCAAAACTAAGTTAGAGGGCTGATGCCACACTAATTAGGCGATTCCCATACTATCTGCACCTGCTAGCCTTTTATAGCAATCATTCCAGTCGGCCTTGGTACTTTGGACTTTGTTTTAAAGATTTAAATTTAAATTAAAAATAATCGCACAAAATTTAAGAGACAAAAACTCTCTAGCTATTACATGGTAAAGAAATTCAAATAGTTTTATTTGGATGTTATTGCAAAATATTTTTTTTAAATTACGAGTAAATGCCACCAGGTTATCATTACGACATTTCTGATATTCTCTCTTGGCATGGCGAACTTGTAACCCACTTCTGAAGTAAGGGCGCCAGGAAGGCGGGGTACGCTGCCCCAATGGCGCGAGAGTCGATGCTGATGGTAATTATGCGCCAGGAGAGGCCTTAAACTAAACTAGATCTAATGATGCGTATATGATAATGATGGCCAGATGGTGTTCGGGGACCGTTTGGGCTTAAAATTTCCTGACATTTGGCTTACAGGTGAAGAAAAACCCCGAAAAAACCTTACCCAGGAAACTTGTCCCTACCGGGAACCGAACACGAACTCGCTGCGCGACAAAGCACCCCTACCTCGAGACCACAGCAGTGAACGTACTGCAAAATGTGTTACTTCTGTTATTTTCTATTGCTGACATTAGGTAGAAAAGACGATATCTAGTTCCTAGTGATAAATTACACTGGTCAACATGATTTTTGTCTCATGAGTACCAATAGTTGTACTTAATGCAGTTTTTTATCGTGTTTTCAAATATGTATTCGGAATTTCTTCATCGCCCACAGTTTTTTATTTCAATTTAATTAATATATTTAAATCATTATTTTTTTAATAAATGTAGATTTCTTCCCGGAAAATGTTGGCGCAGTGAGCGATGAGCACGGGGATCACTTTCATCAGGAGATTTCAGCTATGGAAAAGATACATCAAGGCAAATGGAATATTAATATGCTGGCCGATTATTATTGGACCATCAAGAGGGATGCTGCACATTCGAAATACAGCAGAAAATCGTCATTTCTTACTTTCTAGATGAGTCCGAATGTTCGAATATTGTGTAATTACGAATGTAGAAATTATTAAAGTGTCTGAAATTATAAATGCCTGTCTCTCGGAATCCTTGCATGATGGAGAAAAACCGATATCAATGTTGAATTCAGGAGAAAACGTCTATCAGAATCACATATTTTTCTTTCTGAAGAAAAAAAAAATATATTTTTTTGTTGCTCAGTGCTCGCCACTGTTTCCGAGATATGCGAGTTCAAACCCGGCCAAATACTGCGGATTTTTAAGAACGTAAAATCCTGAGAAAGTCATCCTTTGGAAGTGATGTAGTGTCTTGGTTCCGTGTCCTGGATTTACAGCACATAAAATAACTTCAAATGTGAAATAGAAGATATTTGAGCAAAATGTCGGCCCCCTCACGCCTAGATTTTAATTGCGACGCTAATGACCTTAGCTCTTGAAGAGGGTCGTTAAATAAAAATACTAACTACACGTGATTCTGATTGCGAACGTGATTTCTGTCTACTAAATTATTCCTTTTCGTATTGGCATAAATAAGCTGAGCTTACGATTTTTATAGGCCTATATAACTAGCTAATACCCGGCGTGCGCTGCTACGCTTAAATAAATGAAAATTAATGTGCTTTTATGTTTAGCTGTATACGTAAAATGAAAAAAATTATAAATTTATATTTTTTAGATACTCCGTGCTGATTACCCGGCGTTGCCTGGGAATCTACCTACTGTATCCCGATCTTCTTGACATAAATGAGCTAAAATACGAAAATTAATATGTTTTATGTTTAGTTAACACGAAAAATTGATGTCGTGATTATTTTTAGATACTCTATGCTGTTTACCCGGCGTTGTCCGGGAATCTACTCATCCCGATCTTCTTGGCATAAATGAGAAAAGAAAAAACAATCGTTATTATGAGTTATCCGTAAGTAGTAGTAGGACTTTATTAGACAAAAAGTAAGATATTTACAATATTATTTACAAATATGGGTCGCACGGGCAGTAAGCCATACGTGCTGTTGACAGTCCGTTACAATAAAGTAATAATTGGTACTAGTGTAAAGAAAAATAAACAAAACAGCAATAACATTACAATTACATAAAGAAAACACAATAAAAATATTACCTATTTTTGATTATGTTAAATTTAGATTTATTATGCCACTGGCATGAAACTAGCAGAAGAGGGCCAGTTGTGTGTAAAGGTAATTAATTTCACTGAAGGTTACTGGGTCATGTGTGTTTAGTATGGATAGATAGCTTAAAGAATCTTGTTAATATGTTTAAATAAATGTAGAGATTAGAGATATTTAAAATAAAAGATTCTAGTACTAATGACTGTCTATAGTAATTAAAAAAAAGTGCAAATTATTTTAGCAGTATGTTAATTACACCCAGAAATAATCTAAACAATGCTCTATTAACAATACATAACACTGGAAGTTAACTGTGAATTATGGGTACAACTTGGTAAAATGGAATTTCTGTTATGTGCCAGTCTATATAAATTTAAATAAACAAAAAATTGCAAATAATTTTTTGCAATATATGAATGATTAATTGAATATATATGTATGTGGGGTTTTTAACAAAAACATGTGAAAAATGTATTTTCTTTAATGACAAGTTGAGTTATCCGTAAAAAGAATACCCGCCATCTGCTGTTATGCTTGCACAGGAATATATGTACTTGTCTCGATGTTCTTGGCATCAATGAAAGACAAAAATGGTTAGGCCTATTGTGAGTTACTTGTAAGAGATAAACATATGCTCTCGCGGACATTTTTGTAGAGCTTTTTGAGATATTCTATTCTGTGTACATTAATTTTGTGTACTTGTTATGGTTTAGGCAGCGTAAGCCATTTAAGCGTCCAAAGAGCTACTTCTTACACGTTTTCCACTACAAAGGGCGATTTTTAATGGTAAGAGGCGAGTATCACAACTCTTTTATAGCCTATGTTCATCCCGGAAATCTCCTGAACATTTTGCAAAAAGCCCCATCAAAATCGGATCAACGGTATGGCCGCGCATAAAGTACGAACAAACAAATAAACAAACATTCATTTTTGTATGTTAGATTTATGCAGTGCTCTTAATTTAGCCTATATCACTTTACAGCTCAAAGGAAGTAAGTGCCACATCAAAGACTGGCTTCTTTACTGGGGTGAATGATGGAATTAACGGTAAGACCGAAGTACATTTCTTAAGTTTCTTATATGTGTATAATGTACGGATGATAATAGTTATTTAGATGACCAGTTACTAAACTTATTTTTTTAATGTGTTGTCTACAATATTTTATCTCTGTTCAGAGTATTTTGGTATATGTTGTAAATTTAGTATATTTATTAAAATGTATTTATTGCGGAAACTATATGTTTAGAGAAAGAGTAATGTGGGCTTTGGAGAGAAAAAAAAATACAATAAATCAACAAACATTGTTGTTATATTCAAGCAATTTTGGGTGCTAGTTTCATATGTGAATTTAAAATAAAAATGGGTGGAGAAGGCGATTTTCACGGTTCATCCGGTACAATTTTAAAAGCAATTCAAAATGCAACTACTGTATTAATATAGGCCTACTTCGACAAAAGTAAGGAAGGTTTATCTATGTAGTTATACGAAATCATCATTAAAGTGTATTTTACGCTACGTTGTACCTGTATTTTATTTTCATAGCGAGTTTTGTTAGAATATCCACCTTTGTGGTTTCGAGGTAGCATGTTGCCTTTTCACGCTGCGGGCGCGGATTCAATCCCCGGTAGGGACAAGTTTCTTGGGTGAGGGTTTTTTCGGTGTTTCTCCTCACCTGTAAGACAAATGTCAGGATAATTTAAGGCCCAAACGGTTCCCGAACATCATCTGACCATCATTATCATTAATATCATATTCACCTCATTAGATTAAGTTTAAGATTAAGGCCTCTCCTGGTGCATCATTACCTGGAAGATAAATAACTAAACATAATATAATTTATTTAATATATTTAGTATATTTGACTTCCAATCAAAAAGTTTGTATTTGATAAATAATCTTTATAATAATAAGTATAACACTATTCATTATTATTTTATCTATGGTTGTAATAGGAAATGGATGTTTTAATAAGATCAGTTGGGAAATCTAGAATGGATAGTATACGAAATAAAGAAATATGGGAAATTATGGGTGTACAAGAGGAGCCGGACATCATAGACATTATAGAAAATAAAAGATTCCAGTGGTATGGCCATGTCAAAAGAATGCCAGAACAAAAATTGCCTAAAATTGTTATGGAATGGATCCCAATGGAAAGGAGGAAGAGAGGAAGACCGAAGAAAACTTGGATAGAAGGGGTACAAGCAGCTATGAATATCAGAGGAATGGAGGAAGATCAATGGATGGACAGAGAGGAATGACGTTTGGTTTCCGGAAGACGGCGGCAGCTGCCATGATACCGGATTATGATGATATGAGGTTGTAATAGGCTTAGTCTCAATTTTATAAAAAAAATAGTTGAAGATCGAAAAAAGCCTTCTCTCTTTGAATGTGGATTTGACCCCATCACATCATCGGGGCAGCGTAACCCAGCCTTCCAAGCGCCCCAACCTCAGGAATGGGTTACAATACGCCAGTGCCAGGAGATAATACCAGAAATGTCGAAATGACAAACTGGTGGCATTGAACAAAAAAAAATGTTTTGTTAGAATATAAAGTACAGGTTTTGTTGCCCAGTAACAACGAACTAAAGCGTCACTTATTGTTAGAATAACAGATAAATTATTGAAAATGGTTTGGACTACAGCGCAAGTTGTGAAATTTTGCTTATAGCTGAGGACTGGATTTTCAGAGCTGTAATATGCATTAAGGTAGACTTGATACTTGTGTTGACTTGAGAAGTCAGTATGACGTCAGTGGGCCTACATTTGAAATGTTATTAGCAAACAAAGCACAATGGACCTGTGTAACCGGAGAAATCTGGTCTGTTGTGCAGTACATCCGATCGATGCCGCTCAGCCACCGGATTCCAGTTCAAACGAAGTCGCACGTGGTCATTCGCTTCGGTAATATTTAAAAATTATTCTTTATTGCAGTGGTTACAAACCATATAACGTTGATAGTCAACAGTGCCGTTTACAGATTTATGTAAAAAAATAACATTTTAATTAAAAAAATGGAAATTTATAAATTCACTTAAATTAAATAATACAGGGTGTCCCATTCAAACCTCCCACATTTTAATTAATCATAACTTAACAAAGTATGCGGAATTATGAAATGAGGCCGGTATTAAACGAAACAAAAACTCAAAGAATTTTCATTGCCACACTAAAACACCTTTATATGTGCACCATTAGTAGCACGAACAATATCAAGTATGTATTCGATTTCGTGCCACGTTCTGTCCAACATGTGCATTGGCACTGTTGCAATTGTGTCAAGGATATGGGTTCGTAAATCATGAAGATCTGGAGTAGCAAATACACGGTCGTTTACATACCCCCCCAGACGAAGAGGTCCAGTGGAGTGATGTCTGGCGAACGTGGTTTTATGTCATTATTGTCCAACATGCGACAGATGAATTAACTGCAATAATGAAAGCAAAAATTCATTGAGTTTCTCTTTCTTTTAATACCAATCATTTCATAATTCCGCATACTTTGAGAGTTATGATTAATTAAAATGTGGGAGGTTTGAATGGGATACGGTGTACGGTATAAGCTTTGACGAAGACAATGGCACTTAACATTCGTATTCGTAATATTTCGTGTTCAAATTCAAATGGCACCCAACGGCCTTATTTGTCAAAGAAATTGCTAACTTGGAGCTTCATTGCGTTTCATCATCGTCGTCGTCGAATTTTTCTTCTTCTGTTTCCATAGTGTAATAGTTAATGTTCCGCTTTAGTGGTCCGTTTCTTCTTCTTCTTCATCTTCTTCTTATCCTATATAAGGACTTCCCGACTCAAAAACAGTTTAAAAAGAAACTCACTTCATATTTCCTTAGACAATATATTATATAACCGTGTTCCATGTATAATTTTATTATTCCTTTATATTTTAAACTTTCTTTACCAAGCCATTTACTTAATCTAATTATAGGTTATTATTATTATTATTATTATTATTATTATTATTATTAGTATTATTATTATTATTATTATTATTACTGCTATTTTTCTTTCTTTCCCTTGTCAACTTTATATTGCGTAGTTCATAATTATCTATTATGTATCATTTATCGTAATTCTTATTGTAAGTATAGGCCTAATTTAACCCTGGTTAAGTGTAAGAGAAGACCTTACGGTCTTAACTCCATCAGATAAAATAAATAAATAAATTAAATAAATAAATATATTTATATTTTGTCCCGTGGGCCAATGTTTCTCTTTATAATGGAATCCGTTATTTAGGAAACTGCATACCCTCAATTGTTTTATGTTTTACAGGATACTAGAATAAAAAACTGAATAACAACCTGCAGAATAAACTAATATTTTTCTTCAAGATTTACTTCTACGATTCTGGTTCACACAGGATACTTAGGAATTTGGCTCTTTTACGGTAAATAGGTAGCTATGTTCAGAGAACATGTTTATGCAATAAATTTTTAAACATGTTAATAGGCCCTATATTGCCTTTTAAAATAATGTATTTAGTTGGAAGTCCATCTCTATACCAATTCCGACCTAAGTTCCAATCGTACTGTAAACAATCTTTCATAAAGTATCGTACGGAACTGTAAATTGATAGAAACATTATTCCTAAGCAACATGGTAGTTTACGGGAAAAATACTGAATACAAGATAAGATGGTACCAATAATTAGGCACTTCCATTTCTGATTATGGTAAACATATATGGGCCTACCTAATGAGACGTTTACGCTTTTTCCATAATGTCGATATATATATTCTTTATATACAATTGCATTAGAAGCAGAATTTATGCTCCATGCTGACTCACGTGTAAATTCTGCTGTTATTTTCACCACATCCTCAGTGGCCAGTGTGGGATATTTTTCACTAAGCTGTTTGAAAACATTCAAAACAATTTGTTTCTCTCTGCTTTTCAAATGCTTTCCTTTCCGATGTCTTACAATTGTACAGAAGCGGCCATTTTGAAACAACTCAAATTCCAACGTATACTATATTGCGCAACGTAAGGCTGGAACATGCTTATTTAATCCATTAAAATTAAAATTTAAATTTAAATTTTAGGTTTGTCCTATATAACTTACATAGACATGTGCTAGGTATATACATTTTTGCGCGATAGTGCGTTTTGTCTTACTTACAGCAATGGTGTCCATAATTGAAAGTTCAACTTCCTACATTTCGGGTTGCCAACCTAAATAACAATACTATAATAAAATAACTATACTGTAATATTAGATATTATAAAGGGCGTGTGGGATGTAAAATCACTGCCCTCTATGTATATTACATACAATGTATATACAAAAAGTATCTAAAAGGTCGTGTTAATAACACACACACACACACTACTGAGTAACACTAAGAAATTGGAATTGGAAGTAAATATCAATAAAACTAAATATTATGGTCACACAAAAAAATACATTATATAATGGAATGGACAGTTAATGACAAATGAGGGAAATTTTGAGGAAGTGGTTGAATTCAAATACCTAGGAACAATAATCACAAACAGGAATGAGATGCACAGGAAATTAAACATAGGGTCAATTCTGGAAATGCGTGTTATTATACGTTATTATTATTTCAAAAAACGTTAAACTGAAAATAAAAACTGCTCAAAAAAATTAGGGGGTATTGTAGAATAACCTATAAGACTATGTTTTTAGGAACAGTATTAGATGCAATCACTTTCTTTTACTACAAAAGAATGTCAACAAGAGTTTGAAGTCATTACGTAACCTCTGTACCACACCAGATGTCAAAGACATCCTGAATTTTTTTGAGGAAATGATGGCGAAAACAAACAAAGGCCAACATTAACCTGGTTGCAAATGTTTCTTTAGTATGGTGTAAAATGGTCTCCTCGAACTGCCAGCACTGCCTCAACAACACCTGTATGGCACTTGATGCAATGAGGTTCGCAATGAAAGTTTCTTGGGGGATACATGACCACTCTTCGCATAAGAAAAGCACTGTGCCAGCTCTGGAACAAGTTTTTTGTGGGAGTTGCTGGTCTTCCTGCAGAGCACCTGCCTAATGCAATCCCCACACACTGCTCAATCGGATTTACGTCGGGAGGAGAAGCTGACCATTGCAATCGCTCAATACCCTCCCTTTCCAGCCTTTCGTCCACCAAGCCATTCCTGTGGGTCTTGCATATATCCGGTCCATAAAAAGAAAAGATCCCACCTATGGCATCAGCAATATGCATCGGACAAAAGGTCCGGAGAATCTCATCCTCTATACTTTACCGCCAGTCACAGTACCCACCTTGGGATAACGTAGCGGTCCCGTAACGTCCACCACTACTGACTCCTTCCTGCTACACCATTCAATCCACCGCAACCATATGGGGATCTTTCACGTACAAAAGCTGGATTGTTTTCGTGGGTCCCTTTTTCTCTCCAGATGAATACACGCCGACTATCACATTCCATGTTGAATCGCGACTCATCAGAAAAAAGAACTGATCTCCATTCAGCATGCCTCCACCCACGATGTTCCTCCGCCCAGTTGCGATCTCTACGGTGTTGTGGAGTTAACCTGGTACACACCATGGGCCTACGGGCATAGAGACCACTTCCATGCAGTCGATTGGGACAGTTTGAGTTGACACCCTGCGCCCTGTTGCTGTTTGAAGTGTATTTCGCAGTTGAGTTGCATTCTGCTTTCTATTCCGACGGGCTGTTAACAAGAGGTAACGGTCATCCCTTGCTGTTGTTGCCCTTGGTCGACCTTGTCCGGCTCTTCTGTGAACAGTATGTTCTTTGAAAATGATTCAAAAGACTGGAAATCACGCTTTGAGACACTCCAATGGCTTGTGCCACCTCTTGTTGTGTCTGTCCAGCTTCCATCCTTCCTATGGCCCTCCAAGTCATTGGTTCAGGTAAATCACGTTGTCGAGGCATCACTGTCCCTAAGGCAAGTCATTCACTAACTGAAAACTGGACTGGATTTAAAAACAACAACATAACATTCACCCCCACACCACCCTTTCACATCAACAGTACTGACACTATCCTCTGGTGTGGTACCGAGGTTACGTAACAACTTCAAACTCTTATTTACATTATCTTGGAATAATAGAAAGTGATTGCATCTAATAGTATTCCAAAAAACATAGTCTTAATAGGTTATTCTACAATATCCCCTAATTTTTTTGAGCAGTGTATATAAAACTATTATTCTACCAGTTATATTATATGGATGAGGAACATGGACTCTTACTTTAAGGGAGGAAAGAAGATTACGGGTATTTGATAGTAAAGTTCTTAGGAAAATTTTTGGACCAAAGAGAGATGAACAGACAGGTGAATGGAGAGACTGCATAACAGTGAATTACATGGTCTTTTTAGGAAGCCAGATATAATAAGAACAGTTAAGTCTCATAGACTGCGATGGGCAGGACATGTGGCACAAATCGGGAATGAAAGACTTGCATGGAAGCTTCTTGTAGGAAAACCAGAGGGAAAAACGCTCAGTTGGTAGACCAATAATGAGGTGGGAGAATAACATTAACTATTATTTGAGGACGTAGATTATACAGGGGATGATTGGAAAACATTGGCTCAGGATAGGGATGTATGGAGAGCTTATGTCCGTGCGCGCATGAACCTACGGATTCGATAGTTCCAGTGAGTTAGTTAGTTAGTTAAGGTAGTGTTAATATGCATTATACGAAACAAATCGCTGCATTTTAAATGAACTGAACTTTATTTGAAACAATATAAAACAATAAATACGAACTTGAGGCCATATTTTCAATAATTGGTCTCAAGGCCTCCTGTTGTTTCAACTAATAAACATTGCCCGTACTGTTAACGTTAGTCAATTGTTTATAATGAACACATATATTTCCAACAAATATGTTATTATTTTACTATTATTTATTATTTTGAAAACACCATCGCGTAAAAAATAATGTACAACGCACGTTTGTGAAGTGTTTTACAGAATCTCGGAAAACAATTTCCTCGCTTCTGTAAAAAATCACTTCCCAACCTCGCATTGTAATATATTATTGTATTATTTTTATTTTATTTATACCCAACTACATTTTCTTACACACTCAAAGGTAAAAATTGTTATTCGACCAATGGACATGCAGTTTACATTACAAGTGGAACTTAGCTCGAAATTAGTATAACCATTATTACGATTCTCCTGTGTCACTCGATGATTAATCTCTATCACATTGTTTTATTCAATTCAATGCATTTGACATATTCTGCACATCTTATTATTCACTTCTGACATGGCCCCTTAATATTATTCCATTTCAGTTACATTGGCACAAATAGTATATTGCGATACAAGTGAGGTAAGCACTTGTTACTGATCGAGAAAAAGTTTCAAAAAAACGAGGCGCTTGCGCCGAGTTTTTTCAATTTTCGAGATATGTTACGTGCTTACCTTATGTGTATTGCATACTATTTTTTGGTCGATGTGACTAATTTATTAAATATAGTAGGTTCTATATGAAATATACCTTATATTTCTACATTTGGAGTTTCTTTTTTTCCTTTACAAGTAGGGTATAATTCATTAAAATCTTTTAATAAATGAATTAAAATATTGTTTGGATGTAAATGACTTCCATGAGAAACAAAATTTGGTGATCGTTGCTATGTAGCTTTTCATTTGTTTTATTATAAGCAAGGATTGTTGGCAGAGGAGACATTTTTATATGTAGTACCGTGATTAGAATCTGTTTGATAATTTTAATATGGAAGGAGTCATGGTAGATGATAGAGAAATTGAAGAAGCCTGGAGAGTGGGATGTTCTGCATTAATTCCGGAAAAGTCTAAAGAAAGGTACGAGTTAGTGTACAAAACATTCAAGAAATGTCTTATTTTACTTACCGAACGTGTGCTTTTTGAGTCCATATCAACATTGCGATTTCTTTTGTTTGCATAGCAACCAGGTTAGATGAGGGAACGTTCACTTACTTCCAGTAACAACAATATTGGTAGGTATAAGAAATAAGTTACATCGACCAAAAAAAAAGGATAAATGTAGGTATAAAACGTGTAGGCATATGGAGTCTGTAGTTATATTACACTAAAATATCCAAATCGCGATCTGACCAAATTTTCTCAATCCTGTCAAAAAAAGAGGGTGCGGTTGTACATAAAATATTTATTTACTTACGCAACTTAAGACATTTTTAATGCAATTTATCCAATTACTATGTGATATTTGTAACATTTATCACCGGAAAATTACCGTCGTGAAAGCATGTTAATGTAATGTGAAATTTACGAGTGAAAATATGTTTTTACGTTGTGACTGTCGACCATTTTGAATTTCCATACAATAATTGTGATGAAGAGGTATTTTTTTATGCATTTAAACACATTTAAAATGTAATGAACCTAAAAGCTAACCTAACCTAATTCAATTATTCTAACCTGAGTGAATCCCATAGAAAGGCATTTTGTTTTGTTTTACGCGGTTAAATATGTACATTTCTGTGTGTTTTACGCCGTTAAATTCGGACATAATCATTGTTACCGGCAGAGAAGCACCGTTATCGGCAGTGCTTTGTTGTTGAAACCAGGTATAATCGACAGAGATGCTGGTTATTAGTATGGTTATCATTGGTTATAACGTCATTTTGAATTTTCATAAAATAAATGTATCGACCGCGGTGGACTAGTGGTTATGCTCCTTGCCTCTGGTCCCGAGGGTCGCGGGTTCAAACCCGGCCGGGGTCGATGGATTTTTAGGACGGAAAAATCCAAGTAGCAAGTCCTCCGGGAGGGACTTCAAGCCGTGGGTCCCGAGTCTGAAGATTTTCAGGCTCGTAAAAAATCCTTAAGCCTGAATGAAAAGGCCTCTAAGCGAAATTTACCGAATTTTCCCGTCCTAGTACTACCTTGGTTTCCTAGATGTCAGTATGAGGCGGAACGCTGACCACGGACCACTCAAAATGACATCTATACGAAAACAAGTGTAACTAAATTAGTATGGTTCAAATTCTTCCCTGTAGTAGGAGAGCGCCTAAATCCCTGTAAAGGGAAAACATGCGCTTGCAATACAATACAATACAACAAAATAAATGTTGCAACCAGAGTGGTAATGACAGGAAATAGTCCCACTTTGTTTTCATATTTACGAGTAAAGTGAGTTAAATATAATTAAAATCCGGGCCTAAATATGTTTAATATATCGTTTTACGATTATTTGTCACATTTAAGTGGGTAAATAAATATTGTGCTAGCTTCCACGGCGCCAAAAAGAAATTTAACAATGACAGCGGTAATTCAGATCACCATAGATTATAATCATATTTTGTATTAAACTTTTCTTCTTTGTTTTATATAAATGTCCCTAGTGTCGGGTTCAGAATCATCCATTTCTTATACCTGTCTGGATTCTGTTGTATTTTTTATTTCCTGAAACACTTTCCCTTTTCTTCTCGTCACATCATTAACGTATTCTCCATATTCAATTCACGTTCTACTTCTTTTCTTACCTACCATTGTAGATTCAAATACGATACTTTCAACTTTTACTTCGTCCCTTTTCTATCCAGATATGACATTTTTTATCTTTATTAATATAAAATAAAGCAGGCTCAACTTTATGCTTTTTAATTTACAGGAAAATAAAAAAATACCATTTATCATGAAGTAGATTAATTTGATTAATGGATAATTGAGTGAAAAGAAAGAGAGAGGGGGCAAAGAAACAATCAGGATGTTATAGTCACTACCTGCTTATATTTATAGGAAATGTTGATCAATGATAAATACAATAATTTACGATTGTAAATTGTAATTATTGTTTTGTGACTGTAAAAGAGGATTAATTTTTTATATGAATCTTTGCTGTAGATTAATATAATTTATTTAATTTTATAACTTTGACGGTACTGCATATTTAATAATAAATCTTAAGCCTACTTAATATATAAACTTCTTTAAAATTGCATGTAAATATGGTTTATTGACTTCTAGAAACATAAATTAGACTATACGATATTTTTATGAACATTTGTTACTAATTGTAGCTGTAAAATTATATTTTTCAAAATTATGTATTTAAAATCAAAAGTCCGGACCAAAAAGTTATCTTTATAGCAGAAAACTGCTGGAGAGAGAGAGAGAGAGAGAGAGAGAGAGAGAGAGAGAGAGAGAGAGAAAGAGAGAGAGAAAAAGAGTGAGGAAGAGAGAGAGAAAGAAAGAAAGAGAGAGAGAAAAATAGTGAGAAAGAGAGAGAGAAAGAAAGAGAGAGAGAAAGAAAGAAAGAGAGAGAAAGAAAGATAGACAAAGAAAGAGATAGAGAGAAAGAGATAGAGAATGAAAGAAAGAGAGAGAAAAATAAAGAAAGAAAGAGAGAGAGAGAAAAATAAAGAAAGAAAGAGAGAGAGAGAAATAAAGAAAGAGAGAGAGAAAGAAAGAAAGAGAGGAAAAGTGGAAAAGAGAGAGAGAGAAAGAAAGAGAGATAGAGAGAGGAAAAGGGGAAAAGAGAGAGAGAGAGAGAGGGAATCGACCGAAATATTTTTGTAAATTGTAATAATTGTATAGCGAATGTAATGTCGGAATGATTTGAAATATAAATTATTGATATAGTTTATTATAATTTATTTAATTTTATAATCCTGACGGGACGGTATGTTTGATAGTAATTCTTAATAAATAAATAAATATCTTTCATATTCAGCGAAAATAAAATAAATAAGTAAAATATTCTCAACTCGTATTTATCCAACTCGAGGAATGAAATGAGATGAAGCCCCTGTATTTATAGAGGTCTGTGAACTACAAGGGTGCCGTCCTACTACTCCTGACGCACCGTCAAAGGGGCGAAATGAAATTATTGAGGCGAGTATGGAGAAATGGTGGAATTAAATTTTTGGCAGGAGAAAACGGGAGAAATTCCGAGAAAAACCTGCCGAAGCTCCGTTTTGTCCACCACGAAACCCACATGGAGTGACCGAAACACGATCTCGGGATCCCAGCTGCAGCGGTGAGAGGCGAGCGTCTAACCGCTTGCGCTACGGAGCCGCCTAATGTAGGAATATGGTTCATTAAATTCTAGAAACGTAAATTATACAGAAATTATTTGAACATTTATTATTAATATTGAAAGAATAAAATTTTATTTTGTAATCAAGATCTCGAAAGAAAATCAGCTTTATAGAAGAAAGATAAAAGCAAATTAATAATTGAATTCCATCTTGGGTCATATGTACATTTTCAAATTCTATCATTTAAGCCTACACATAATATTCTCACGTGTCTTGCATCATGTACAGTCATTTTCTTTAAATGTGACTGGTTAAACATATCTTGAACATTTGCCTAAGAAGGTGTATGCAACTCAATGTGTACTGCATAATGTGTAATATTTATGATGTATTGAATACCCATTTGTAATAAGATGTTACTATAGGCTACATATTTATGATGTTCTGTTTCTTTTAGCTATGTATGTTAGATATGTAGAATATCCTTATTTAAATGTTTTATCGGCATATCGTGTCTAATGTATGATTATTAACTAACTAGCTCATTGGCACTATGGAACCCTAGGTTCATGGTCACACGGACATAAGCTCTCCATAGATCCCTATCCCAAGCTAATGTTTTCCAATCATTCCCTGTATAATCTACTTCCCTCAAATCATAGTTAATGTTATTCTTCCACCCCATTATTGGTCTATCAACTGGGCGCTTTCCCTCTGGTTTTCCTACAAGAAGCTTCCATGCATGTCTTTCATTCCCATTCATGCCACATGTCCTGCCCATCGCACTCTATGAGACTTAACTGTTCTTATTATATCTGGCTTCCTATAAAGACCATGTAGTTCACTGTTATGTAAGTCTTCTCCATTCACCTGTCAGTTCATCTCGCTTTGGTCCAAAAATTTTCTTAAGAACTTTATTCTCAAATACTCGTAATCTTATTTCCATGTTTCACATCCGTATAATATAACCTTATTATCGTTATTAATTATTATTATTATTATCATTATTATTATCACCATCACTGATTATTATTATTATTACTAATTATTATTATTATTATTATTATTATTTTTATTATTATTATTATTATTATTATCACTAATTATTAATATTCAACTGGATTTTATAGAAGGCATATGAACAGTGTAATTAAACAAAATATGAATGTTCAAACATCATTTGTGTATTTCATAAAAAGGAAACAAAATAGTATGGTCATGTAAAATGGATGGAAGAAGACATATCCCCAAGTAGAATACTGAAATCGGTACTACATGGTACAAGAAGAAAAGGACGGCCAAAAAAATAACGTGGGCTTATCGTGTATTGAGCAGCATGAGAGAAGGCTTATCGTGTAATGAGCAGCATGAGAGAATAAACAATTGGACGATTAAGATTGGAATGACAGAGAGTTGTGGAGGGAGAGTAGATTAAATGGGGACTGGAATATGTGAAACATTGTGAAACCTGCTAAATACAACCAAAATATTGTTTATTAATATTGGATAAATTTTTCAACAATTGCCGCTAAAAATTTTCGAAGTCCGAGACAGATACCACACGCATGCGCCAGCAATAACATAACACAATTTAAATACTCTAACCTGTCAAATTATGAAATAGAATAACATATAATGCAATGTAAATGGTAAGTTCTGAAGATCTTAAATTCTGAAGTAGTGGTATATGTTGGTTGCATTCGAACAAAGAAAGCATTATGGCTGCTACACCAACCGGTACGTACAGTCAAATATTCCATTAAAATATAATGGAACAATATTTAGAAAATGTTTAAGTTTTAAGTGATAGTTAATATTAAAAATAATACTCTATGGAAATAAAATGAGATTAGAATATATGTAAGGTATTTTAAAATGTGCGATAGTTGCTTAAACTTGAGCCTTACTATCATTATTTCAGCAATACTGTTTTGTCGGAAAAAAATAAGACTTGTTGTCAAGTTGCAATTAGATAGAGCTTCATTGTGAAGTAATGGGCAGCGACCTTAAGCAACGGATCGATGGCGTATCGCAGCAATGACAGCAGCCCGTTCCCCTGGAGACAGAACAGAGCATTCTTATGACTAGATAATTAGGTTTTAGACTTCTCCATATTCATAAATAAAAAATAAATTAATAAAATCTCTGAACTCTAATTCAAGAGATCCAGCTAAAACTCTACTTCCGCCTCTGCCTTGGTGGTCTATGATTAATATGTTCGCCTCAGAATCCGAGGTTTGGCTAAGGCCTAAGCTGATGGGTTGCGTAAGAAAAAAATCAGGATTGAGGTTTTCTTCAGAGAAGTTACAAGTGGTTGGTTCCATGTCACAGAGATGCGTTGAACGTTTATGAACTCAAGGATATGAGGAAAAAAGTCACAGATGTCGAGTCTCACATCTTGGTGCTCACGTGTTAGAATAGCAGAAATAGGTGACATTAAACCTAATAAAAACTGTTTTCTTCTATCCCTTAGAGCAAAGATGAATACAGGATTTGCTCTTTCAACCAGAATCTAGCGTCCTCTTGATGTTTTAAGACCCTTGTCTGGATAATCAGTCCACATAAGTGACGTAGAAATTCCATGGTTAACTACTTTGTTCTACTTTAAATGCTCTCGTATATAGCTGTTACGTTATATTATCATGGGAAAATAATACATAATAAATATAACCTAATAGGTAAAACAATAATATAATAGCGATTCTAAGAAAGTGTCTTACCAGAACCTAGTCACTCTTCTAGAGAGAACACACAAATACTGAAATTATCCGAATTGTTAGGATATGGAACAAACCGAATTACATTAAATGATATAGCATGATGATTAGTACTACTACTACTGCTACTGCTGCTGCTGCCGCTGCCGCCGCGCCGCCGCCGCCAATACTAATACTACCGCCACCAATACTAATACTAATAATACTAATGTACTACTACTAATACTACTATTAATACTAATAATATTAATACTACTAATAATAATACTAATACTACTAATACTACTACTACTACTACTACTACTACTACTACTACTACTAATAATAATAATAATAATAATAATAATAATAACAATAATAACAATGTATTATTTATTCTGGCAGAATTAAGACTGTAAGAGCTTCTCTTCCACTCAGTCATTCTTAATATGCAATATATAGGTTATAATAATACACCGTGTCCCATTCAAACCTCCCACATTTTAATTAATCATAACTCTCAAAGTATACGGAATTATGAAATGAGGTTGGTATTAAAAGAAAGAGAAACTCGAAGAATTTTTGTTTTCATTGTTGCAGTTAATTCATCTGTCGCATGTTGGACAATAATGACATAAAACAAAATGACGACTCCTCAGCAACGAGCATAAACTGTTTTCTGGTATACAGAGACGAAGTCAATAATTACAGTGCAAAGAAATTACCGAAGAGAATATGGAGGAAATGCACCGGATGGGAAGACAATTAAGACATGGCTTAAGAAGATTATGCGGACTGGAAGCGTTAAAAAAGAATCAGGAGGTGCTCGTAAACGTGTTTCAGAAGAAAAGATTGAATACATTAGAGCAGGATTTCAGAGAAGTTCACAGAAATCAATTCGCCAAGCTTCTCGGCATTTTAATGGACTTGCTGGACAGAACGTGGCACGAAATCGAATACAGACTTGATATTGTTCGTGCTACTAATGGTGCACATACAGAGGTGTTTTAGTGGGTGGCAATGTGTGGCAATACATTTTGTTTAGTTTCTTTTTCGTTTAATACAGGCCTCATTTCATAATTCCGCATACTTTGTTAGTTTTGATTAATTAAACTGTGGGAGGTTCGAATGGGACACCCTGTATATAAATACAAATTATATTACATTACAAGACCTCAAAAACTGGGATACCATAAAATATATAGACCTACATATTCCTTGTTTTAACACGAACATTTTTGTATTTTTCATAAAACCTATATTATTGAATTTACCCAATGATATAGTACTGTATCGAAAATGATGATGATGATGATGATGATGATAATAATAATAATAATAATAATAATAATAATAATAATAATAATAATAATAAGAGTAAACTGGGACTTACAGATGACCGCTACAATTGGAGATGGCGAATTTCTTGAGGGTAAATTAATAGTGTTGTATTATGAATATATTTCGGAAAAAAACAATAAGTGTAAGGATACCATCAATATAATATAGGCACATTTTTATATAAGCGTTAATAGTATATTACGATACGAGGTAGGGAAGTGGTTTTTACAGAATCGAGGAAAATTTTAAAAAACCGAGCGATAGCTCGGTTTTTAATTTCCGAGATTCTGTAAAACACTTCACAAACATGCGTTGTACATTATTTCTTGCGCGATGGTGTTTTCAAAATAATAAATAATATCTTTTTTGGAAATATTTGCATTCATTATAAACAATTGACTATAACGTTAACAGTGTGGGCAATGTTTATTAGTTGAAACAACAGGAGGCCTTGAGACCAATTATTTATAATATGGTTCATTTAAATGCAGTTATTTGTTTCGTATAATGTATATTAATACTACCTTTTGAATATTTTTTTGTATATTCATTATACGTAGTATATATAGAGGGCAGTGGCTTTATTTCCCGCACGTGGGTGTAAATGTAATATTACAGTATAGTTATTTAGGTTGGCAATCCCGAAATATAGGAAGTTGAACTTTCAAGCATGGTCACCATTGCTGTAAGTACGACAAAACGCACTATCGCGCAAAAAATAATTTAAACGGAAGTTAAAGAAAATATAAATTTATATATCTTTTAAATTAGGGCCTATTCTAACGCCTGACGTTACTGATTTACTAAGCTAGGGTATTGGAGAAGTAGGCTTATATGACTTGGAGTGATCAAATGTTTTATATTGATATATATTAATCAAGAGGTTATGAGGTGATCGTGAGTTTAATTTATGATTGGAGGATAAACACTGAGAACCGGATACTAAGTAACTCGTGTAAGAGGTATGAAGAAATTTGAATAGAATAACTAGAAAGTGCATTTTCCGACTTTTGAGATGAAGCTATAACAATTTTTTAAAAAAGTTGATAAATGTGATTATATTTTCGGACATTAATATCCAATGATCATACATTTTGAGTTATGTATGAACATCGAAGCTACGAAAATCAGTGACTACTATGCTACATGTTAGGTTAGTTACACATTTCAGCGCTATAAATAAATCATTTTATAACTAATATATAAAAAATGTAAAGTGATCCCACTATAGGCCTCAGGAGGCCCTTGGGATAGTACGAGGTTAAGACTCCCACTTTTTTTTAACAACCGGCACTTGATGTCAGCTGGGTTGTCAGCCATGCGTGACGGCCGCCTATACCCCCAGAACAAACGTCTGATACTCATTTCCGTTAGAGGCTGAGTCGACCCCAGTGCCATTGTGCCGCCGAAATCCTGACCCACCGGGACTCGAACCCTCGACCTTCTGGCTTGTAGCGCAGTGCCTTAACCACTACGCTACGACGTACCTATATATATATCATCTGGCCTTATCACTACCATCATCATCCTTCATCGGTGTGGAAAGCAGTAAAGCTGAAAAGCATAGAATGGAAATGTTATAATTGCAGTGAAAGACCTGCCCTCAGGCAGAATTACTATGGATGGATGAATATATATATATATATATATATATAATATATATATATATATATATAAGTTGGAGTTCAATTTCCCTCTCTCTCTCTCTCTCTCTCTCTCTCTCTCTCTCTCTCTCTCTCTGTCTCTCTCTCTTATTTTTCTTACAATTATGTATTCTGATAATTTAAATAAAAATAAAAAACATGATATTTCAACGTTAACGTTGGCACATATCAAAAAGAGAATAGGCCCCACTATAATTTTTCCCAGATGAAAGTCACATATGATCATACAGTTACTCTGACAAGGCTTACATCTTAGTAAGTACTCGAAAATTCAGAGATTATAGTTATTTTATGGACATATGCCTGTAATGGGAACTCAGGCATATTATGCCTTGAAATTCACATTAGCCTACTTAATTCCGTACTCTTACAATGATATACAATGATATAATAATGGAATTAAAAAAAGGTTTTATAATAATGTATTTTACAGCATTTAAATTGGCATTCTGCAAAAAAAAATAGGCTATATTTAATTACGTTTTCAGAAGAACGAATTATTACAAAGGTGATATAAGTTTTCGTTTTGTTTTGCACTTGTTTGACATGCTAGATCAATTTTAACATTTGAGAACAAACAAAAATACATGGGACTATATTTTGAACAAATGTTATATCAAATGTATAAAATTGTTTTTAAAAATTATATAGCTTATTTTACTAAAACTTGTAACTATTTAAAAAAATGGTTGCTCTAACATGTCAAACTGTGAGTGTACAATAATAAAAAAAACTTTCGTCTCCATGTAATAATGTTTTTTCTGAAAATTGTATTAAATTGGTTATATTAATTTTTTCCACAATTATGTTTAAAATTCTGTAAAAGGCTAATCTTCTCATTCTTCTTCTGCCCTCTGCAGGTGTAGGTACATCGCCTGTTCTGCGACTACACGAATTGGTCAGTCCAACGGTTGTAGGGTCTCCCCAGGTCTCTTCTACCCTGTGGTCGATAACGTAGTGCTTTCAACGGTAACTGGTCATGTGGAATTCACAAAACATCGAGTTACCATTTAATCTGATACTTACATATGTCCATACAAGCTCTCTCGCCTTCCATTTACTTCTTAGATATTCACTATGTACTTTGCCTCTAAATGTTATTCCATTTAAAGATCGCAGGAACCTCATTTGTGAAGTACCGGAATCTATTCTTGCTTTATCATGCTGATGAAGTTCGACCACTCATTTCCATATAAAAGAGTTTGCTTTGTGATTAGGTTGCGAAATCTTATTTGAAATTCTTTTCCCATTTGTTTACCAAAATTTCGTTTCAAATTGCCATTAAGTATATTATACTTTATTAAATTTCTCTAAACAGTTTTTGGTGATTAAACTGAGAAAAATGGCATCATAAGTACGTATATTCAGTTATCTGTTCAATCATTTTTTGCCGGATAATGCGTTTTGTCGTACTTACAGCAATGGCGACCATGATTGAAAGTTCAACTTCCTACATTTCGGGGTTCTCAACCTAAATAACTATATTGTGATAGAATAACTGTACTGTAATATTACATATTACAAAACGCGTGTGGGAAGCAAAACTACTTACCTCTATGTATAATACACACAATGTATGTATAAAATATCCAAAAGGTAGTGTTAATATACGTTATACGAAACAAATCACTGCATTTTAAATGAATTGAACTTTATTTGAAACAATATAAAACAATAAATACGCACTTGCCGTCATTTTATAACTGATAGATGTGTCACGACCTCCTGTAGTTTCAACTAATAAACATTGTCCACACTGTTAACGTTAGTCAGTTGTTTATAATGAACGCAAATTTTCCAACAAAGATGTTATTATTTTACTATTATTTATTATTTTGAAAACACCATCGCGTAAAAAATAATGTACAACGCACATTTGTGAAGTGTTTTACAGAATTTCGGAATTTAAAAACTTCTCTATCGCTCGGTTTTTAAACATATTTCTCGATTCTGTAAAAACCACCTCCCAACCTCGCATCGTAATACTATTATTGTTTATGACAATTGTGACCATTAAGATCCTTTTTCCAATTAATGTTTATTTTTATTTTTTCTTCAGAAATTTGCATATTATAATTTATTAAAACACCTTAAAGTTTATAAGCAGATCCTTGTAAATCTCTTCACTTTTTCTAAGCAGTATGTAGTCATCTGAAAATATTTTGTTTGTACTATTGCGTAAAGATTAATTTTTATTCTTGGGGGGTTTAATAATCTCCATTCCTGTATTACCTATGTTATCTAAATAATAATAAGGGGCACGCCATAGCATAGTGGTTAAGGCACTGCGCTATAAGCCGCGGGGTCGAGGGTTCGAGTCACAGTGGGGGTCAAGATTTTTAAACTGACCTAAACCTTCTGGCGGTACTATGACCCTGGGATCGACTCAGCCTCTAACGTAAATGAGTACCAGACGCTTGTTTGGAGTAAAGGCGGCCGTCACGCAGGGCTGACAACCCGGCTGACACCAAGTGCCGATTGTCTAGAAAAAGTGGGAGTCTTAACCTCCTGCTGCCCCAAGGGTCTCTTGAGGCCTGTAGTGGGATCACTTTACTTTAATTTTAAATAATACTAAATAATAATGGCCAGAGACGACATCCTTGTGAAGTCCTTGCTTTATTTCAGAATTTCCGTAGTTTCTCCCTGATCTAGTTTAACTTTCATCAGTGTTCCTACACACAAACTCTTCATAATACTTAGGAGGCTCTGTGAAACTTGGTATTTTTCTAAAATGTCCCATAACAAATGCCTTTGTGCTCGATCAAATGCTTTCTCATAGCCCGAAAATAACAAATAAAGTACAGAGTTAAATTCCTTACTTTTTTCTATTGGATATTTTTAAACAAGTATTGTATCTGTACACGAACGGCCTTTCCAGAATCCATATCGTTATTATTGTCAAATTATTTTTCCTCGTTTTAAACGTCCTGTTACTATTGTCATACATCCAGTAATGAGATGCAATTTTCTTTAGTAAGTCCGCCGCTGTGGTCTCGAGGTAGAGTGCTGCCTTGTCATGCAGCGGGCCCGGATTCGACCCCCGGTCTGGACAAGTTTCTTAGCTGATGATTTATTTCGGGGTTTTTCCTCACCTGTAAATCAAATGTCAGGAAACGTTAAGGCCCAAACGTTCCTCGAACATCATTTGGCCAGCATTATCATCATTAACATATTCATTAAGTTTAGGATTAAGGCCTCTCCTGGCGCATCATTACCATCATCATCACCTATCCTATATCAACGGGGCAGCGCCCCAACCTCAGAAGTGGGTTACAGTAATGCCATGCCAGGAGAGAATAGCAGATATTTCGAAACGACAAACGTAGTGGCATTGAAAAAAAATCTTTAATAAATATTCCGTGTCCTGATTTAGCTTTCGTGTCTTTCTACCCCAGAATGTATCATCCAATTGGTAGTTTAACTTTCTCCTTATTTTTTATTTCTGAAATATCTACTTGATATTTTTCCATTTCCTTTACCAATTCTTCAGATCTTTTTATTTAACCTTAATTCCAAATAGCCAAATTCCAGTAATCATAAATAATTTTCTTGCTATGTTGCTTCCAATGTTATCCATCCTGATTATTCCTGTAGTCCTTCAAGTACTTTAAATGTCCCTATTACTGGTTACTAGCCAATAGATGGGAATATATACAGTGTTGGGATTGCCACATCTCTGACTCTGTAAGGGTGTGCTCCCTTAGCCAAATGTGTCCAGTTACCTCCTTTCCCCCTCCCCGTCTGCTACAATCGCATTGTTTCATTACCCAGAATCGTGACGTGGACGTGGGATTAGGATTTTGTCGACAGAGCAACTGTGCATGAGCTGTGGCTTTACTCAGAATTTATAGATTTTACCGGTACTTATTGGCATCGTAAAATCCTTGAGATCATATTGATCTTTGACCTCAAAAGACTAACCATTATCATTAAATTTAAGAAATTTTATATTCCACATTAGAAATAATGATTTAATATATAGTAAAAATCTCGTATTCTACATAAAAGTGAAGATATATTTATATAATGTGAATTTCAAGGTTATAATATCTGAATTTTCACCAGAGACTCACATTCTCTTGAGTAACAGTAAGAAATTGGGACTGGAAGTACACATCAATAAAACTAGTAGTAGTAGTAGTAGTAGTAGGACTTTATTAGACAAAAAGTAAGATATTTACAATATTATTTACAAATATGGGTCGCACGAGCAGTAAGCCGTACGTGCTGTTAACAGTCCGTTACAACAAAGTAATAATTGAAAAAAAAAGCAATGACATTACAATTACATAAAGAAAACACAATAATGTTACAATTAAATAATAACACAATAGCATTATACACTAAAAGAAACAATAACATTACAATTACATAAAGAAAACACAATAATATTACAATTATATAATAACACAATAGCATTATACACTAATTAATTTACGTATAATTATTAAGAATTAATGGTATTGCATTTTGATAACAAATATTTATTCATGAATGAGTGTTGTTCTTATTTTCCGCGTTTTGTCCAGAAATTTACCCAAGTTTATCCAATTTTCTGGATTTACCAATAACTCGTAGCATGCCAATCTTTCCCGATTTGAATTTAGAGATATTTCCGGTAATAACTATCTATATGTTCTAAATCATTACATTTTCCTAATATATGTATCTCATCTTCAAAGTTCCCGCACAATGGACATATTCGCATATCGTGATTGTCGCTAATTTTTAGAAATTTCCATACCCCTAGCCTAAACCAAGCAAGCCCTGATCTCTCTTTAAATCCTAGGTTGGGTATATACGATTATTTTCCCCATTATAAATCTATGTTCACACATACAAATACATTATATAATGGAAATGGGCAGATAATTACAAATTATGGAAATTTTGAAGAAGTGGTTGATTTCAAATACCTAGGAACAATAATTACAAATAGGAATGATATGCACAAAGAAATTAAACAAAGGCTCAATTTTGGAAATGCATGCTATTATGCTTTACAGGTACGTTTGTCGTCCCAACTCCTTTAAAAACTGAAAAAAATATATATTAAACTGTTATTTTCCTAGTTACATTAAATGGTTGTGAAACATGGATTCTTACTTTAAAGGAAGAAATGAGATTACGAATATTTGAGAATAAAGTTCTTAGGAACATTTTTAGACCAAAGAGAGATGAACAGATAGGTGAATGGAGAAGACCAATAACAGTGAGCTAAATGGTCTTTATAGGAAGGGAGATATAATAAGAACAGTTAAGGCTCGTAGACTGTGATGGGCAGGACATGTGGTACGAATATGGATGAAAGAGGTGCATGGAAGGTTCTTGTAAGAAAACCAGGGGGGAAACGCCCAGTTGATAGACAAGAATGAAGTGGGGGAAGTACATTATCCATGGTTTGAGGGAAGTAGAATATACTAGGGATGATTGGAAAACATTAGCTCAGGATATGGATGTATGGTATCTAACGTTCGCATGGCCATGAACCTATATATATTTGATAGTACCAGTGAGTTAGTTAGTTAGGTATGTCCTCAAAACGCAACTATGTTATAGCGTCACTGATCACATTGACGCCAGCTTGTTTTTCTGTCTGCTAATGTTTTTTATCTATATATTAATACGCGAAGAAAAAACGTTGTACCCCTTTTTAAGTAGATTGCGCGCACGGAGGAGTGTGATATTTTGCATAATTAAAGTTCATATAGAGAATGAGTGCGAAAATAAAATGTATGTATAATATATATTACATACAAATGAAATTAAACAAAATAAAATAAATTGTATCTAAGGAATTCATGTGTATTACTCATTAATTTGTTTACGTTCATACTGAAAGTGCATTGGTTCTTTGTACATACATTGTATGTTTGTCTAATAGGTATTTATATATCACATTGTTACATGTCTGAATACCAAAAGCAGCATACAGCTATTCACCACGAGGGAAGAAGAGGTTTGGGAAGACCAAATAAAAGATGGAAAGAGCGGCAATTTGGAGCCGGAACAGGCTAGTAAATAAGCCTAAACCGTGAAGAAGAAGTTACATGTCGTGTAAGCGGCGTTTGAATTGCGCGGGTGAGTCGCTCCTAGCGAGTTAGTGACCCGCAGAGCCGCTTGAATTGTCTGGAATGTGCTGCCAGACGTTTCTACCGGTTTCTCCCTTCCACTTGGAGAAGGATCTACGTCTACAGGATTCTGGGCGCCGAAATTGCGCGAAGCCATTTCGAGAGCTTTCTTCCCGCTTATATAAAAGAACGGAGGAGAAGGAAAATGACGCAAACCGATCCACCCATTGAGGCAGAAAAACACAGTACCGGACCCAAACCCACGACACGCAACTTTACAACGATTTAGTAGATCAAGTAAAGCATCAACTGAAATTTCAACCTGAACAAATAACAGCCAACATCTATATTGTCTGGAGTAAACCTGTACAGGATCCAAACTTCAAGAACGAAAAATGAAGCGGTCCATAACAGCAATTCACAAACAGTACAAACCGGGAAATCGGAGCACAAGGTGATAGCACCATAAATGCGGAAGCTGACTATTTCGATATTTTTATTAAATTGAAGTCACTCTGCTAGGGTTTTCGGTGGTTTTGCCTAGCGTTAAGACAAATGTCGGAGTGGTTCCCTAGACTCCACCAGTAAATTATATCTCCTCGCATCTAAATTCTAAATTTAATTTCAACTTTGGCATTAATCGAATAATTCTAAATTCTAAATTTCGCCAGTCAGCACACCCTGAAAAGAGCCTTTCTTTTTTGTTTTTCTTTTTTATTGGCGACTTCTCCTCGGAACTTCAGCATTGAATTAATCTAAATTCTAAATTAAATTCTAAAATACAACTCGACCAAGACTTCAAGCGCGGCTTGCGGATGGAGCTCCAACAACCAATCAGCAACCAGGACGGCGCACTGATGAACGCACATTCACCAGAGGCGTCCTCCAGAAACATCGCAACAACAGCACCATTGATCTCTCCGGTGGAAATGCCACGGTTCTTAGTACGCAGCCATCGTAATTTCAACCTAGCCATTATGGCTCATATGGGTAAAGAGGGCTAATCATGTAAGACCCTATATTGCCTGGGTGTCTCGGCACCCGTGTCATAGTTCGTTCGTTCGTTCGCGAGCCAGTCAGTGTAGCGATAGTCCAGTGTTGAACGGCGAGAGGTTAAGTGTGAGAGAAAGTATGAGGAAGGACTGTGTCTGCAACTGTGTTAGAAGTGATTGTTAATTAAACCTTCAAAGAAGAATAGTTGTGAAATAACATTGTGATTAAAGTTTTGTGATAAATGTGAGAAGAAAATAAAGTGAAAAGAAAAATTTTACGTATCAACTGTTGAAAAGGAAAACCCTGTGCCATCGGTGACAATATTATATTATATATAGTTTATATTATATTATACTTTGTACATACATTGTATATTTTGTCTAATAGGTATTTATATATCATATTATATTGAATTATATATTATATAATGCTTGCTTAATATAGGCTACATCTGTTGAAAAAGAAAATTGTGCAGCAGCAATGTGAATTGATTTACTCTCGCGTATTTACTAGTAATAGTTTTAAAAAAGCGAGTACATTGTATTATTTAAATTTAAATTAAAGCCTGTCAAATCTTGGTTTCAATCATTTAATTACATTTTTTTTATATTTAGATATTTGCACCTACTTCCATTATGCCTCGACATAGAGCATTGACGGGTCGGCGCGAGAGACAAAAAAGAAGGGATATATATTCCCGTGCACCTAATAATAGGCCAAATGCAAATTTAATGGTATAAATAGTATACAAATGTCAAATTACGCGTTATTGTTTTTTTTAATATGGCTTACCCAAGCTGCACCACATACTTCCTATCTTTAGTATTTTTAAAATAAATCGAAAATTAATGCATAATGACGTATTTGTGATAAACTTAAAAAAATAATGAATTTTGGTTTCGACCACTGGGCGACCACTATTATTGTTAAAATTTCATCTCAACAGAAAACGCAAATTGAACGCGATTGACCGTCAATCGGGCGACGACTTCTTTTATTTTCACCATCAACGTGATCAGTGGCGCTATAAATACTGTATACCCGGAAACAGGGAAAATTAGTCTAATAATGCAAAGGAAATTGCTGACGAACAAAATTTAAAATTGTCATTTTTCTCATGAACAGCTGAACCAATTTGTTTTAATTCTTGCAGCTTGTTGCTTCATTTGAATACACAATCGTTAATTTGTGACGTATTCATGGTCTGAATACTACTTGTTAAATTGTCGATAAAAAATGTCATACCTAATGCAACAAGCTAGAGTGTGCAGCTAAGTGGCGCCTGAATAATACACGAGCTCTCGATTATGATGGTCCATGTGCGATTCCATTAGGTCCGCAGCTCCTGGTTGGTGTAATCCGTTGTAGCCATTTATGAAATGCTTTATAGTGCCTGTTCTTGCCTTTCTAACCTAGCCAAGTCATGAATTATGTAACAACGTTACACTACCAACATAAAGTTTTATTATCATAGCCAATAAATTTTGTTGATTTTCAGAACAAGTGCTTGCAATATTGTTACATGGGAATTGCAGGATGTGCATATTCTATTACGACTATTTTACCTCTTGTATTGAAAAGATTATTTATTTTTAATTGAAAATAAATTCATTAAATGTATTTTTATTTATTAAATAAAACGATAAAAAGTTTTATTGTATTTATTTATTTTATCTGATGGAGTTATGATAAGATGTTTGATTGGAAAACAAGGCCTTAACTCTGCCAGGAGAAATAAAGCTATTATTATTATTGTTATTATTCTTAGAATGTTAAGTACAATTATTAAAATTAGATTGGATGAACTAATAAAAAAATAAAATATCAGAAGAACAAACAGGTTTCACAGCAGGTAAATGGTGTCTTCATAATATATTTGTGATTAGGCAGATTACAGAAAATATCTTGTCTAAAGGAAAATAAGTTAATTTGGCATTTATAGATCTACAAAAGGCATATGACTCTGTACCCGTCAACAAGCTTTGGGTGGCAATGGAGAAGTTTTGAATACCTAAATCTCTTACACATTTTATAAAAAGAATGTATGATTGTAAAGCAAGTATTAAGGTTGGAAATAGAGTATCCTCAGAATTTGGTGTAGCAAAAGGATGCGGGATGTCACCAACATTGTTCAAGATATATTTAGATGTATTAATGAAATGGAATAAATCATGTAGGGGAATGGGAATCAACATTAATGGTCATTTCCTGCACAATGTATTATTTGCTGATGACCAGATTATAATAGGACAAGATAAAGAAGATATAGAATATATGATTAGAAAGTTGGTAGATGCATTCGAGGTAGGTGGACTGAAGATAAATTATATTAAAACAGAATATATGGTAATCGGAGCAAATTCAGAAGACCTACAAATAAATAATATGATAATTAAACGTGTTGAAGAATTTAAATATCTTGGATCTATAATAGATAAATCTGGTACTTGTGAAAAAATATATTATTAACAGAGTAAATTGTGCAAGAAAGGCGATTAGATCCCTGAATGGTCTTTTATGGAATAGAAACTTGACCAGAAAAAACAAAAAAAAGAGGTTATACAAACAATAATAGAAAGTATACTTACATGTGGATCAGAAAACTGGCCAATAAATGAAAGGATGCAGAAAAAATCTTGGCGACAGAAATGGATGGATTATGGAGAAGTATGAGAATATCCAGTCTGCAACGTATTAGAAATACATATATCAGACAAGAAATGGATGCACAAGAAACTGTTATTGATAGGATAACAAAGAGAGCTCTACAGTGGTACGGACATGTACAACGGATGTCGGAAAAACAGTGGCCTAAACAGGTGTTACATTGGATGGTACCAGGCAGAAGGAAGAGGGGGAGAACATGATATGAGCGAATATATGATGCCATGATGAAGAGGGGTATGGAAGAAGGACAATGGGAAGATAGGAATCTCTGGAAAGCAGGAATTAAGGGCGAACTACTGCAAAGTGGAAATACTGTATTAAGAATTAAGTATTATTATTATTATTATTATTATTATTATTATTATTATTATTATTAATATGTGGTCTTCTCTTCCACTTCACCGGGTTAAATTATACATATAATAACAATTATGAATTATCTACATGTTGATTATTGACACGTAACGTATATAGACTGCACAATATAAAGTTGACAAGGGAAGGAAAGAAAAATAATATTATTAATAATAATAATAATAATAATAATAATAATAACAACAAAAATAACCTATAATTAGTTTAAGTAATTGGCTTGGTAAGAAAAGATTAAAATATAAAGGAATAAAAAAAGAATGCATGGAACGCGGTTAAATATTATATTGCCTAAGGAAATATAAAGTGAGTTTTGTTTTGAAATGTTTTTGAGTCAGGCAGCCCCTTGATATACTAGGGGAGCGAATTTTAGAGTCGGGTGGCTGAAACAAGGAAGGGTGAAGAATAGTGAGATGTTCGATGTAGAAAAACAGACAGAGTTAAATTTTCTCCCGATCGTGTTAATAAGTTATGGTGCGAGGATAGCGAATGGATGCGAGTAGAAATATAAATGGGTGATGAGGTGGACAAAGTGTTGTATAAAGAAGCAGAGGCAATGTATGTTTGCCTGTCTTCCAAGCGAAGTCAAGACAACATTTAAAATACTATTGATTTTCATAAATATTTCTTTAATCAATAGGCGCTATTCATGACAGCTGTTTGGATTCATGCCTCTTCTTCAGATGTATGCTACAAATATTGATTGGAATTAATATTTATGAAAATCATTAAAACTTCTATAAAACTTTAATCAATAGATAATATGGATTTTCAGCAAGTACACGCCAGATCATTTGATTGATCATTTTATTTTATTTATTACTAAGATTCTTATCAAAATCATAATGTTTGGCGTGACAGGCCGGGTCAAGTCATAGCCTCCCTAAGTACTCTCCTCCAGACCTCTGTGTTCCTGACGACTGGCCACAAATTTCGAATTTTAAGTTTTTAGATATCTTCCATAACTCCATCCATTCACCTAGCTTTAGGTCTTACAACATTTCTTCTTCCAACTAGATGGCCCATCATATTTTTTTTAACCGTTTCACTATTATCCATTCTCTAAATATGTCCTGCTTATCTCAATCTAGCTATTTTAATATCTGCAACAATATCTGATGATTTATACAAGTGATATAGTTCCACATTATATAGTATTCGCCATTCTCCACATATTCTTCTCAGAATTTTCCTTTAAAAAATTCCATACTGAGCAATAATTTAAATTTGTGTCAAATTATACAACAATATACAACACGTAATAACTTAGGTTATGTCCACCGCTGTGGTCTCGAGGTAGCGTACTGCCTTGTCACGAAGCGGGCTCGGGTTTGATCCCCGGTCGGGACAATATCCTGAGTAAAATTTTTATCGGGATTTTTCCTCACCTGTAAGACAAATGTCAGGAAACTTTAAGGCTCAACTGGTCCCCGAACATCATATGGCCATCGCAATCATCATCATTCATATTCATTTTAGATTAAGCTTAGGATTAAAGACTGTACTGGCGCACCACTGTTATCATCATCACCCATCATATCGTCGGGGCAACATAACCCCGCCTTCCAGGAGCCCCAACCTCAGATGTGGGTTACAATTACGCCAATGCCAGGAGGGAATGCCAGAAATATCCAAAAAGGACAACCTGGGGCATTAAAAATAGTAACTTAGGTTATTATAAGAATGAATGTTTTCTCTGCAGTCCGACACGGTTAATGTTTATACAGCAATCCGGGATTCTACCTATAAAGAAGAACCAGAATCGGATTGCTCACCACCAACACTTGTGTGTATGGTAGCAGGGCTTTCCACCTCTCTCTGTCTCTCTCTCTCTCTCTCTCTCTCCCTCTATCTCTCTCCCTCTGTCTCTCTCTCTGTCTCCCTCTGTCTCTCTTTCTCTCCGTCTCACTCCCTGTCTCTCTCTATCTATCGGTCAATCTCTCTATGTCTGCCTCTCTCTGTCTCTCTGAATCTCTCTCTCTCTCTCTCTCTCTCTCTCTCTCTCTCTGTGTCTCACTCTGTCTCTCTCTCTCTCTCTATCTATCTGTCTCTTTCTGTCTCTCTCTCTATCTCTCTCTCCGTCTCTCTCCCTGTCTCTCCCTATCTCTCTCACCGTCTTTCTCTATCTCTCTCTGTCTGCCTCTCTGTGCGTCTCTCTCTCTCTCTCTCTGTCTGTCTCTCTCTCTCTCTCTCTTTGCCTCTCTCAGTCTCTCTCTCTCTATCTATCTCTGTCTGCTTCTCTCTCTCTCTCTCTCTCTCTCTCTCTGTGTCTCTGTGTGTGTGTGTCTTCTCTCTATCTCTCCCCAATTTAACAAAAGAAAGGTATATTCCACAAGCCAGCGAAATGGATCATATCATAACTTCGATTTGCTGAGGAATTCACTTAGACTTTTTAAAATTGGATTGAACCTAAATGCAGTGTAACCTTTGGAAAGATGATAATTGAATGGCACTGCAAATTTTAATGAATTCCTCGGAATGAATTAGTATCTCGTGTTAATAAAATCTATTATGTATCATAAATCGCCTCTGTAGTGTAATGAACATATTTCTTGCACCATAACATCCATGCATCCATGTTATTTCTTTTTGTGGAAACCTTAAATATAATATATCAGAATCGATGAACATAAAGAAATATTTATCAAATATATGAAAACGCATGTTTGTTTGTTCGTATTTATGTGCTGCTGTACCGTCCATCCGATTGTGATGGGGCTTTTTGCAAAATGTTCAGCAGATTCCCGAGATGAATATGGCTATAAGAGAGTTGTGATACTCTACACCTACACCCTTAAAAATCATCATTTGTAGTGAAAAACGTGAAAAAATACCCTGTTTTGACCAAAAACGTCCGCGACAGCATATGCGTATCTTTTACGGATAACTCACAATAACCATTTTTGTCTTTCATTGATGCCAAGGAGATCGGGATAAGTGGATTTCCCGGGCAAGTGTGCGATGCCTACCGTTAATGCGATTGTGATGGGGCTTTTCGCAAATTTTCAGAATTTTCCCGGGAAGGTTACATGCTATAAGAGAGTTTAATGCTCAAGTCTTTCACTATTAAAAATCACCCTTTGTAGTGAAAAACGTGGCTTTTTGTACGCTTAACTTGCTTACGCTGCTTAAACTATAAACCCCTTCACCAAATTAATGTACACAGAATCGAATATCTCAAAAAAAAAAAGTTCCGCGACTACATATGTTTATCTTTTACGGACAACTCTCAATAACCATTTTTTGTCTTTAATTGATGCCAAGAAGATCGGGATAAGTAGATTCCTGGGCAACGCCGGCGCCAGGTAATCTAATGTATAAACATGTATGTTTGTTTGTTCGTATTTTATGCGCTGCCATACCGTTCATCCGATTCTGATGGGGCTTTTTGTAAAATGTTCAGGAGATTTCCGGGATGAGCATAGGCTATAAGAGAGTTATAATACTGAACCCCTTCGCCCTTAAAATCGTCCTTTGTTAAAAAACGCGAAAAAAATATTTTTGGACGCTTAAATGGCTTATGCTGTGTAAACCATGACACATAGGCCTACACAAAATTAATGTACACACAATGGAATTTCTCAAAAAACTCTACGAAAACGTCCGCGACAACATGTGTTAATCCTTGATGGATATTCACAAACACCATTTTTGTTTTTCATTGATGCCAAGAATATCGGGATAAGTATATTCGCGGGCATTATTCCCGGCGAGCATTCTTTTACCAATAACTCACGAATTTTCTCTTTAAACTTATTTGTGCCGAGAAGATAGGGATGAGTAGATTCCCGGGCAACGTCGGGTAATCAGCACGGGGTATCTACGATATAAATGTTTAATTTCACTTATTCAAGTGACCATAAAACACACTCATTTTAGTTCAACTCATATATGCAAAGAAGATCGAGATAAGTAGATTCCCGGGCAACGCTGGGTAATCAGCACGATACAAAATTATAATTATTTTTTCTTTTACTTATACAAATAAGCACGGCGTAGCGTGGTGGTTAAGGCACTACACTACAAGCCGGAAGGTCGAAGGTTCGAGTCCTCATGGGATTATGATTTTTAAATTGACCCAAATCTTCTGGCGGCACTATGGTCCTGGGCGATTCAGCCTCTAACGGAAATGAGTACCAGACGCTTGTTTTGGGAGTAAAGGCGGTCATCACGCAGGGCTGAAACCAGGCTGACATCAAGTGCCGATTCGTCTTTCAGCTTATGTATGCCAAGAAGATCAGGATAAGTAGATTCTCGGGCAACGCCAGGTACGGGGTATGTATAAAATAATTACCATATATGTTTTTTCCTATTACTTATTCAACTAAACATAAAACACATTAATTTTTTCCTTTCAGCTAATATATGCCAAAAAGATCAGGATAAGTAGATTACCGGCAACGCCGAATAATTAGTACGAGGTATCTATAAAAATAATAACGGTAGGCCTATACATGTTTCTTTCACTTATTTAACTAAACATAAAAAACACATTAATTTTCGTCTTTCAACTATTTATGCCAAGATGATTGGGACAAGTAGATTCCCGGGCTACGCTAGGTAATCTGCACGGGGTATCTGAAAATAATTACGATATATACTTTTCCTGCTACGCCAGGTAATCAGCACGGGGTATCTGGAAATAATTACGATATATACTTTTCCTTTTACTTAAACATAGAAACAAATTAAATTTTCGTATTTTAGCTCATTTAAACCAAGGTGATCGGGATAAATAGATTCTCGAGCAAAGCCGGATTATCAGCACGGGGTATCTAAAAATAATTACGATACAAATTTGTAATTATTTTTCCTTTTACATATTCAACTAAACATAAAAACATATACGTCATTCACCTCATTTATGCCAAGAGGATCGGTCGTCTTTCAACTTATTTAAGCCAAGAAGATCGGGATAATTAGTTTCCCGGGCAACGCCGGGTAATCAGTACGGGGTAGGCCTATCTAAAATAATTACCATGTCAATTTATAACTATTTTTCTTTTTATTCGTTCAACTAAACATCAAAACACATTAATTTTCATTTATTTAGGCGTAGCAGCGCACGCCGGGTATTACTCGTAGCTGGTCTAATAGGCCTATATAAAAATGCATATTTGTTTCTTCGTATTTTATACGATGCCACACAGCTCATCCGATTGCGATGGGGCTTTTTGCAAAATGTTCAGGAGTTTCCCAGGATAGTTATAAACTATAAGAGAGTTGTAATACTCAACTCCTACATCCTTAAATATCTTCATTTGTAAAAGTAGCTTTTTTGGCGCTTAAATGGCTTAAGCTGCCTAAACTATAACAAATACACAAAACATAATGTACATAGAATTTAATATGTCAAAAAATTGTACAAAAAAGTCCGCGACAGCGTATGTTTTTTTTTACGAATAACTCAAAATAACAATTTTTTTCTTTGCCAAGAAGATCGGGATAAGTAGATTCCCGGGCAAGCAGAACAGTGCGTTGTGGGTAATTGTTTATGGATAACTTACAATAACGAATTTTTCTTTCATCTCATTTATTCTAAGAAGATAGTAATAAGTAGATTAACGAGCAACGCCGGGTAATCGGCACGAGGTATCTTAAAATAATTACGATATAAATTTATAATCATTTTTCCTTTTACTTATTCAACTAAACATAAAAAAAAAACAATTTCATTAGCCCATTTATGCTAAGAAGATAGGGGTAAGTGGATTCCTGAGAAACGGCGGGAAATCATCACGGGGTATATAAAAATAATTACGTTTCTTATTTTTTCATTCCACTTATTCAACTACACATAAATGCACGTTAAAGTTCGTCTTTCAGCTCATTTATGCCAAGATTGTAATAAGTAAATTCCCGCGCAACGTCCTGTAACCAGCAGGAGATTTATTAAAGTAATTTCATTATAAATTTACCTTTTACTCATTCAACTAAACATAAAAACACATTAATTTTCGTCTTTCAGCTAATTTATGCCAATATGATCGGGATAAATAGATTCCCGGGCAACGCTGGGTAATCAGCACGGGGTATCTAAACATAATTACGATATAATTTTTTCATTTCACTTATTCAACTAAACATAAAAACACATTAATTTTCGTCTTTCAGCTCATTTATGCCACGAAGATCGGGATAAGTAGAATCCCGTGCTACGCCGGGTGATCAGCTCGGGGTATCTAAATATAATTACGATATAAATTTTGCCTTCCATTTATTAAACTAAACATAAGAACACGTTAATTTTCTTTTCTCTAGGCATAAGCAGCGCACGCTGGGTGTTAGCTATTGTTTTATACAATCTGGTTTTTGCTTCAGGTGTCGGATATTTTGAATTTAAATTATTTATTTATTGAAAAATAACATTTATTAGCATTTTGTATTCTTTTATTTATTTCTTCCTGGATAATTTTTATGTTTATGTAGTCCCTCTAAACACGAGTCCATAAAATAATCAGATATTTAAGTGGTGTCAGTTTTACTGTTTGGGACTTGCTGATAGTAAGTGTCGATACTAACAAAACCATCTTAGCTTTATTTAATGTACCATCAATCCTGGGATCTAAAGCACACTAATCTTAAATTGGCGAAACAATAATTTATCGTACTATTATTTAGATGTTACAGACCGCACTGAAAACAAATATTTCTCGTACCAGTTATTAAAATGTTACGGACCGCATTGAAAACAAAATCATTGAAACCGTGAGTTATTATTGTACATTATTATAATTTATTATAAAACAATCGTCAACCCTCTACCGAGAATGACCACAATATCCTATAATACATTAAAACACAGTGGATCATGATATAAATAAGATGTTAAATATAAAATTGGTAGGCCTACCTGGTAAGTAAGTCGTCCTCAACTAAATTATTAAATATTTCCAATATGGAGGCCTTTCAAAATCAATGTTTCATCTTCTGAATTTTAACTGGTACTGATGTTGTTGTACAGGTTGTACAACAGGTTTATTTCTGCGGGTACAACAACATCATCAGTACCAATTAAAATGCAGAAGATGAAGCATTGATTTTCAAAGGCTTCCATATTGGAAATATTTAACAATTTAGTTGAGGACTGACTTACTAGGTACCAATTTTATGTTAAACATTTTATTACATAACCTCAACTATGCTTTAATATGAATTTTAAAACTGCTGATGATACAAATATTAAAAAAAAATAGTCTAAGAGAAAGTTCTGGATTCACATCGCGGTGCTGACAGAGGTTATAGCTTATGTCTAATTTTCGCCTATATTTAAGATAAATTCTACTTGGAATTTCATTGCAGACCATTACCATTATCACTATTTCATACTAGGCTTATATTTCAAATTAAATTAGTGAACTTGTATACAAAACATAAGAGAAACAGAGCAGTTCATTGTCTACTACATATATACAGTGTTCGATAAGCTGTATGGCCCTAAATGTTAAAATATATTTTCTAAAACTTTCCTTCAAAATCATGTAAAATGTATATAAATTTAAAATAAACTTCATGTTTAATTAAACTATCCAAATTCACAAAGAGTATTTTTGAAGAACTCAGCATGAAAATTTGGAAATACAAACAATACTTCTTTATTTCATTTGTATTTAAAAGGGGGGTTGCAAGGGATATTGACGTGCATTTCATCACCTCTCCTGTCCAAATCTTATCCTCAACCTGCTCGTGGTGCAACCTGCTATTACAAATGAGGCTCTGAGGACCGAGTACTGGCGGTACAACCACATCACCTTAATGTAGAGGAAATGCTACATTAGTGAGAACCCCACAGTAATACCCCTCTGGGCCAGCAACCCATTGGGGGAAAAAAATTACATTTGCTTTCAAGCCTCAAACCAAGCCTCGGATGAAAATTCCAAAAGCCATACTTCGCTACTGCCCCCAAGGCAAAAGATCGCTGGGACGTCCAAATAAGCGCTGGATGGAAAATCCCTCTTTGAGACCGTAACAGGTCACACGGCCTAATACTTGCATGGATGATGATGATGGTGATTTGAAAGGGCTTCGATAAGTTTTTTAAGATTATACCGTGAGTTGAAGACAATCGGCTATGTAACCTATTTGTATTGTGTTTATGTGTTTTCTGTAAATCACTAGGTCAGTTTTAACGACTATTTGACTGATGTCCTAAATGATAGTCCTTGACCAATCACATTTCAATGAATTTTCATTTACAACCAATCACAGTCTTTTTCATCTCGAATTTACCACTTTCATTTTATCAAGTGGCTCCCAGATTGTACATAGTGCACGAATGTAACCAGATTCTGCTTACGAGATATAAAGGTACGTACACATATGCGCGCCGCGAACACGAACGGCGCGCTCGCGGCGCATGCGCGGCGCGTGTTATGTTCGTCGAAATGATTAATTTCAACGAACCTCCTGCGATCCATAGGAAACCCACAAACCTTCAGTAGACATTTTGCAGAGCAGGTGTAACCAACCATGTCTATTCCCTTTCCGTTCTCCCGCTTGTCTTGCATTCTTTCCCAAAAATAGGGACTTTTTTTTAAAATGCCGCGGGACGCGGGACAAATTGTTAAAAATCGGGACTGTCCCGCCAAAATCGGGACGTCTGGTCACGCTTATTACTTATTACATATTATAACTTTATTTATACTTTTTCAAATATTATAGCATTAAAGGAATTTAAAAAAATATATGATTTGTATATATATATATATATATATATGTTTAAAGTCCCGCGCCGTAGCCGAGCGGTTAAGGTAGGAAGCCTTGGCGCAGAGCTACGGGACTTGCGCTGGTTCGAGTCTCCATGGGGGAAGAAATTTTCTCATGGTATTTCGGCCAGTATGGGACCGGTGCCCACCCAGCATCGTGAGGCAATTGGGTAGCTACAATAAGTAGCGGCTCCAGGTTGAGGAACCAGCTATAACGACTGGGGGACTCGACATGCTAACCACATGTCACCCCTACACTGGCTGTTGATCATCTACCTCTGTGATTGACACAAGTGGATGTGAAGAGCCAGCAGCCGGCTGGTAAAAGGGCAACCGCTGAAAAGTGGAAAGACCCTCAATCGGATCGGATATATATGTTTAAAATTATTAAGAATCTATCTCACCATAACATGACCTTAATTTTTAATAAAGATGTACATGATTATTATACTATAGGTTGTACTTTATTGCACAAAGATACTAGTTTCTCAAAAAAAAGGTATAAAAGGGATTCGTTATGCATTAATCAACCATTACAATAACTTGCCTATTGAATATCAACATTTCACGAATGTTAAACATTTTTCTAATTGTATTAAAAAATATTTTTTCTCATTGCTTTCTTAATTAATTTTGTTAATTTTATTATTATTAATATTATCCTGTTTAAATATTGTATTTATATGTGTATATATATATTGTGCTTCTATAGTAGTTTGTATTATTTAAACTTATGTCTGAATTTGTTTTCTTTTTTTTATTGTTAATTGTTTTATGGCCATTATTTTTTGTATATTGCCCCTTAACATGAGCAATCTTGCTCTTTGGAGTCTTTGAAGAAATAAATAAATAATTAGTAATATATGTGTTTATATATTGTATTGTTTTGTGATACTTCATGCATAATATTATGAAATGAATGTCTTAAATAAATAATGTTTTCTAAATAATTCTAATTTATTCATACAATTACAGTACACATGAAAAAACACATAACATTGAAAAAAAAAACAGGCATCTCCTTTCAATGATTTTTAAAAATGATCCTCCATACTGACCACTCCATACTCAAATAATAGGTGCGCACCGAAAACAACGAACCTCTCAGGTACCCGTCCAAATCTAAACAGCGAACCATCAAAGTGTTTGTGGAAAAAACCGACAATGAGTGGATCGTGGTGAGAGACGCGCGCGCCGTTCGCGCGCACCTTAAAACCCCGTCCAAATCTGACGAACATGGTGCGCACGCGTGGCGCGCAAGTGTGTACGTACCTTAATAGAAAAACATTTGTAGCAATTGATTATACCATAAAAAGGAAACCACTGTTTGCACTTTCGTAAACGTATTATTTCCTACGAATTAAAGTTGCAGAAAAATATAATTGACATATTTACATCATAGGACATCAGAAATTAATTAATAACATGTAATTACGTGATTAATTTTTCTCCAATGGGGTGCATTCTTACAATATTGCGATTCTATTTGGCAATAAATATACTCTGGTTGCAGTGATGAACAAGTGAAACATAACGTTTCTCATTTGTTTTCAAACATCGCCGTTTACATTAAATATATAAATATTTTAAAATAACTATATTTAAATAACGAATTGTGAGTAAACAGCTTAATTTTATTCGTTAAATAGTCCTAACAAATGCCACTCTTGATTTCCATATTCTCTAGATAAATTCACTCCTCACTTCGTGAGTCGTGAATTTATCGATTATTTGGAAATCACTCGTGGCATTACTTATGATAACATTATGAAGTTACTTTAATTGAGATGGATCTTGGTAATGAAATTCAATCCGAGCTTTTACCTTGAAGACTAAAGAAAACCAATGAAAACCCGAAATAGGTATAAGTCAAATCGCTAATCAGACAATATTTTAAAAATATTAATTCTAAACCAACAAACAGATACTTACAAATGGACTGTCAACATTTCATGCCGAAAACTACCTTGAAATGTCTCCCAGAGAAGCTTTGTGATGTTCTGTTATGAATACATAGAGTCTTATATAGATATTTAATGGTTTTATAGGTTATTTTAATTATTCAAGCAAAGTCTTTTGAAATAGAGTTTAGACAAGCAAAGTCTGTTGAAATAGAGTTCAGACATGATATAGTTCAGAGAAAAGTTTTGCTTAGCTAACTGTAAAAATCTCTACATTTAGTTTATTGGAATGTTAGTGAGTACAGTTAGGGTAACTAGAGGTCAAATTGAGTATATAATACTTGAGAAGTGAGGGTCTCGTGTCTGTCTGTGTAAACTGCTGAAGGGTAAGTCACCGACCATTTTTCTTAATATGTATTCTGGACTTTTGGAAGGGAATTAAGTACAATTAACTATTTTGATATTAAATTTTCAAAAAGGGATATAACATTTTTAAACATGTAGATTAGGGTAGATTTATAACTTCCACAACTCCCACTCTCTCAAACCCCAGAAAGTAGCCTACTGTAGTTTTTAATATAGGCTTAGATTAGTTATTTAGGGCTAGAATACTTAGGGATTGTAATTATTATACTTTAGTAATAAAATAGCTTAAAATAAGACTCCATTTGTTTATTTCAAAACATCCTCATACTAACGCTCGGCTAGATAAACACGCTACCAGATTTTCCAAGTCCCGAAGGTCCTTTAAGCCTAAGAAATCCAGCTGGGGTCATAACATGTTCCAAGGCCGCATCCAAAAAAAAATGCCGTTTTTAACTGCAAAGCACAGAAATCGAAGCCAGAATCCAGAAATTGCAACACACTATACGTAACAATAGACTCCCTGGTTGAATAAGAGCGGAGTGGAGTGAAGTGGATCGCGGCATGGACGGCAGGTAGTGAGGGTCATCCGATATACCAAATTAGGTGTTATGTTACTTTCCTATAGTTTAGATGAGAGATTTGGCCATGGATTTTAGTGCTTGGAGTTAAAGATGGTATATATTTTTTTGGACACCGCCTCGGTACGCCATAACGATACTCTGGAAGAAATTTCAAGGTAGGTTTCGGCATATAAAGGTTGACAGTTCCCTTGTAACAAGGTGGACCTGCTAATCCGAGTAACCCAATCAAGGTTGTGGTATAGAATCCCTTCGGAGAACTGATGGGAAGAAGGGGTCCTTTCTCTGGTTTAAGAGACCCATGCTCAGGGAAACAAGAGTAAAGTCCACAACGACAACTAATTTTTAATAATTAAATAAAATAAAACGTAGTTTTATTTTTATTTAATTAATAAATATGGATTTTCATCAAGAAAACACCAACTCAATTGATAATTTTTAATGGGTTGACGGAAGTGACAACCCTCTAGATGGGGTTAGTATATCCAAAAGCTGGACCTAAAGCTTTGAGGTGGCAGCTCCACCAATAGTCTACTCTGCATAGCGTTGGTACCGCGATCAGAGGAAAACACATTACTCCTATTCTTCACAGTAGAAACTCGGACGGACTTAACCAAAGCGGAAAAGGCAACTAATGCCTAAACCAGGAAGTGAAGAAGAAGAAAAACATTATGAAGTTCTTCTTAATAAATAAGGTGAATCTGATACATCCATCCACAGTAATTCTGCCCGAAGGCAGCTCCTTGACTGCAATCATGGCATTTCCATGCTATGCTTGCAGCTTTACTAGGGAATTGTAGGTGTGGTAGCTTCCCGTTGCTTTCCACACCGATGAAGGATGATGATGGTGATGATGATAATGATAAGGATGATGATGATGACCATATGATTTAGGGGACCGTTTTGGCCTTAAAGGTTTCCTGACATTTGTCTTACAGATGAGGAAAATCCCTGATAAAACCTCACATAGAAAAACTGCCGTGACCGGGGATCGAACCCGGGCCTTCTGCGTGAAAAGGCAGCACGTTACCTCGAGACCACAGCGGTGGACAATCTGATACATCTTACCTCATAAATCGTTGTGTTATATTTGAACATATTTTGATGATCGAGACATGTTCAAATAGATCACAGCAATTTATAAGGAAAGATGATTCCTGATTCACTTTATTTACCTAGAAAATATTTTTATTAAGAGGCAAATAACCAATAATGACATAGTCCAATGTTGACCCATAGCCTCTCCTTTGCTAGGAATTACTAGACTAAGTTAATTTTGTTACCTTATATGCCCATATATGTCATGAATGGCATGCAGTCAACATATCGACTCAATGAGACATCTAGCAGACAATAATATATTAGTAGGGCGTTGAAGTCGGTAAATTTTGTTTAGAGGCATTTTATTCAGGTTTAAGGATCTTTTACGAGCTTGAAAAATCTTCAGAATCGGGAAGCACGGCTCAAATTCTCCCGGAGGACTTGCTCTTTTGATTTTTCCATCCTAAAAAATCCATCACATCCGGCCGAGTATGAGCCCGCGTATCTCGGGACCAGAGGCAATAAAATGGAGATTGTTTTTAATTTTTCCCTATTGCCCAATCACGCTGTATTTTTGGTTGATAATATTTGAATCACCCTGTAAAATTATTTCACATAGTTACAATACTTTTGTAGATAATAAAAAGAACACTGTACCAAACAAATAAGATAAATTGTTTATATAATGTAACGAGCACACCTCATGGTGATTTGTTATTTTATTTATCCACTTGGTCAATTAATGAACGAAGTTAGACTCATGTACAGTAGTTGAAAGTTTGCATGTTTACAATTCAGTACCCAGACAAGCAAATTAATAAAGTTTTCTTGCTTAGAGCTCCGTGCTAGCCATTAATTATACTGACCAACCAATATTAAACATTACTCTATGTTCTCCTTGCCACACAATGCACAATATATAGGTTTCCTGCAACATTGGAATTTCTAAATTATTTTTTCTCGTTCCCCTTTCTTTTACCATATTACGTAGGTAGTATTTTATTTTGCGATGCTCTTTGACTACTTAGATCATTAACTAACTAACTCACTGGCAGTATCAAACCTGTTGGTTCATGGCCGTTCAGACATAAGCTCTCCATACATCCCTATCCTGAGCTAATGTTTTCCAGTCATCCCCTGTATAATCTACATACCTCAAATCATTGTTAATGTTATTCTCCCACCTCATGCTTGGTCTACCAACTGGACGTTCTCCCTCTGGTTTTCCTACAAGAAACTTCAATGCACGTCTTTCAATTCCCATTCGTGCCATATGTCCTGCCCATCGCAGTTTACGAGACTTAACTCTTCTTATTATATCTGGCTTCCTATAAAGACCATGTGCGCACTGTTGTGAAGTAATCTCCGTTCACTTGTCTCTTCATCTCTCTTTGTTCCAAAATTTTTCCTAAGAACTTTATTCTCAAATACTCGTATTCTCCTTTCCTCCCTTAAAGTAAGAGTCCATGTTTCGCATCCATATAATATAACTGGTAGAATAATAGTTTTATATATTTTCAGTTCAACGTTTTTTGAAAGGAGTTGGGACATCAAGAGTCTCTGTAATGTATAATAGCACGCATTTCCAGAATTGAGCCTATGTTTAATTTCTTTGTTCATCTCATTCCTATTTGTGATAATTGTTCCTAGGTATTTGAATTCAGCGACTTCCTCAAAATTTCCATAATCTGTCATTAACTGTCCATTTCCTTTATATAATGTATTTCTATGTGTGACCATATATTTAGTTTTATTGATATTTACTTCCAATCCCAATTTCTTAATGTTACTCAATAGTGTGTGCGTGTTGACCTTTAGTATCTCCTCGCTATCGGCCAATAGTACTACATCATTAGCATAAACTAACAGCTTATTAATACCATTGAGTTGTAGGCCTTCTTCATCCTCTAAAGATTTGATGGCATGCTCTAGTACTCAGATTACACTAGCAAAAAAAAAAAACTTTTTTCTGTAACTGGGCATGGGAACAAGCTAATCTTTGTTTTCGGATGTGCTGATAACGAAAATGTTAATGAAAATGAAAGATTAGCTCTTGTTTCGAAGTTATACTAACTTTATGTTATTGCCTATGTAAGCTTATTCATGTATTTACCTTGTTGTTATCCCTTGGATAAAGGTCACTGAAGGCGCAACCGCTTTGCCTGACATTTGTAATTTTCTGCTGGTGATTTCCTAATTAGTGGCCAGCAGTAATCGGCTAACGTTGATGCACTCCACTTTCCCTGGTATCTCATTTTCATGCTCGAAATTTGCTGGTGGAAGCGTTCCCCGTGCTCGTTGCTTACAGCATCAGAGTTGTCAGGAAAAAAGTCCAAGTGCGAATCTAAGAAATGTAACTTTAAGGACATGTTACACCCCAGTCTATCGCAGCAGTGCCTCAAGTGCCCTCTTATTTGCTAGAAAGTTTGTTGACACTTGATCACAGGTATCCCAAGCTAACTTTTCATTACCTGTCACGATGGTGTTGATATGCTCATCTTTGTACATTTTCCGTATCTGGGGACCCACGAAAACTCCCTCTTTTCTTTCGTCTCACTAAGCCATGGAAGTTTTTGGCGAAAAAAGATAAATACTACCCCAGTTGTGTCCATGGCCTTAACGAAGTTTGTCATTAGGCCCAATTTAAATGAAGAGCAGGGAGAATTACGTTATTGGATTCGACGAGTGCTTCTTGCATAACATTGTGAGGTATGGTTCAAGTGACTAATACTTAGACAAATCTTTCTTTTCATAATGAAGTGCTATGGCGCAGTTTTCCCAGAAGCACTGGAAACAACGGAACTTGGTATAACCCTGTTGTAGCCCAAGTAGTATGGCTATGATTTTCAAATCCCCGGAAATCTGCAATTTAAACTTGTCATAGTTCAATCGCAATAACAAATGTTTCATGTTAACCATGTTTCTTTCATGTAAGGTGCAAACCCAATCGGAATCGATGGTAACACGTTACCATTATATAGTAGGGCATACTTGAGACTTATTATGGAGGAGTCGATGAACAACCTCCACTCAACACTTTTATAGTTAATGATGCCTATAGCTGTCATTAGTCCCGATGGAGAGTAATGTAAGTATTGGCTTTAAATTTTTCTATTAAAGCGTTTTACTTTTTTTTTTCAAGCGTGGATGCGTTGTAATGCGCTCTTATGCATCGATACATAAGGCCTTACTTTTGCACATAGAAGATTGAAATTTTGCACACACGTTGCGTGCACCTCTTAGTATATTTCAGTTGATTTCGAGATCTGTGCATTAACGCAGGGCGGTGCAGCGGACCCGAACTTCGAAACAAGGAATTTTCAGAAAAAAATCCGTATTTAAATCAATATTCCCGCCTCGGGTATATGACTGGGGCATTTGAATGGTACCGTTTAAAGACTGTTCTTTTCGAAAGAGAATGAGGTTCGAAGCGTGTCCCTAGGATAAATAGTGATGTTGCTGTAGCTGTTTGCCTGAAATTAACCTAAACAAAATCATAATTTAAAAGAGTTAAATGCACCCCATTTAACTTGAAACGAGAGCTAATTCGAGCTTTTCATTGTCGTTTCCGTTATCAGTGTGGTCGATATATTTACGAAACATTTACTTCATTCCAGTTACATTTTCACTGTTGGCTTCTGTTTTTAGCGTACCAATTCACATCTAAGCGAAAAGAGCCGAAGCTCAGAGGCGTCCTTTTTTTCACACATGTTATCTTACGTGCCATAATTCTATGATACGGCAGGACTTACAGATATATCCATATGCGGGGAATACATACTTCAACATTGAACATTTTTTTTTCATTACATCCTGTATAATTGAACTAGGCGAATTTTATAATGATGAAGATGTATAATAGTATAATTAGGTGAACATGATCTATTTTTAGTTAAAATGTACAATTTTTTATGTATGTACTTTAAACTAATATATATCTTTCCATCGATGCCTGTTGTCATACAAAATTTACACAAATATTAACTGTATCTTTAAAAAATCTAAAAATCTCGTTGCAGTACGCTTTATACTATTTTATATGCAAAAATGCAACTTCAGTTTTCATATCAACATTGATAATACATTAAATAAAAATAAAACTCTTAAAGTTTTATATGATTTTCACGTTTATTAAAATACTAATTGATTACAGCTGTTTCAGTACTTTGTACCTTCTTCAGACGAATACCATGATTACAAACGAATTTTGTTATTATATATATATATATAGTCCACCGCTGTGGTCTCGAGGTAGCGTGCTGCCTTGTCACGCAGCGGGCCCGGGTTCGGTCCCCGGTCGGGGCAGTTTTTCTGGGTGAGGTTTTTATCGGGGTTTTCCTCACCTGTAAGACAAATGTCAGGAAAACTTTAAGACCCAAACGGTCCCCGAAATCATATGGCCATCATCCTTATCATTATCATCCTTACCATTATCATTATCATCATCATCCTTCACCGGTGTGGAAAGCAACGGGAAGCTACCACACCTACACAATTCCCTAGTAAAGCTGCAAGCATAGCATGAAAATGCTATGATTGAAGTGAAGGACTTGCCTTCGGGCAGAATTACTATGGATGGATATATATATATATATATATATATATATATATATATAATAAATTTCATTTGTATTTTAATAAATATGAAATTCATATAAAACTTTAACTGTTTTATTTTTATTTAATGAACATAATAGTGGATTTTCATAAGTAAACGCCAAGTCAATTGATTACTTAAATATTTTTAGATGAACATAATCCTTTGGTAATATATAACTTATTAGTACTTGTTACATTACTATAGGAAGTTATATTTCAATAAGTAATTGAAGGTCAAATCAGCTCATGACTTCTACAACTGGATTACATCCGAATGTTTTCGTACCACAGGTCGTCAGTCCTAACCAGGTACGAGAATCCCCGCTGTTACATGAACAGTAACTAAGGGGAAGTCATTGAGTAAGCGTAGCCAAGATAAGGAAATTCAAACGCTTGTGTGATCCCGAATAACTAATAGAGATGACATTTACTATAGACATAGTTGTATGAAGGAAGTTCATAATTTGTAGCTGATTTTATAATAACGAATAAATTGATGACATTTGTCGAATGAGGATGTAACCAACAATTTTTTTGGATGGACAACGATCATAATAGATGTCACCAATTCCACCCAGCTGATAAAAGACCCTGGCCTATAAGCTTTGTCACGCAGCGGGACCGAGTTCGATCCATAATCGGGACAAGTTTATTGGGTGAAGTTTTTTCGGGGTGTTTCCTCGCCTGTAAGACAACTTATAGAAAACTTTAAGGGCCTAACAGTCCCTGAACACTCCCCGAACACCATGTGGCCATCATTATCATCACTATCATATTAGCCTCATTTAGTTTATGAGTAAGGCCTCTCTTGGCGCATCATCACATTTCGTATATTCAGGGCAGCATAACCCCGCCTTCTAGGCCCAATCCTAGAAATGTCAATACCAGGAGAAGAAACTAGAACTATCGTAAGGACTACCTGGTGGCATTGATAAAATAAAAAAAAGATCATGATATACAAACTTAATCAAGTGGTAATGATATCACATTTTTTCAGTATAACAACGATTTGCTGAATAATTTGGAAAAGATTACCAGAAATAACAGTGAATATTATATTAATTTAAATCCCTTAAAATCTTCTTCATAGCAAGTAATTTTTACGCAGTTATCTGAAGAATTTCTTCAGTTATACATATTTGCTATGTTCGGAATGTACTTTGAAATTAGTGCGAAATTGTGAAATAAAATAGTGTGCTAAGTTTGACTATAAGTTATCTTTATTGTTAATAAATAAGGTGATTCTGGAGTCATCTTACCACATAATTTATTTTGTTTATTTGAACATGTTTCGGTATATCATATGTACCATTGTCTGCTTTCCCAGACTGTCGAATTTTCCGTTGTCGGTCCTGGATGTCGGCTCTCACTCCATCTTTTGTCTGACCAAATAACTTATAAATCAATCTTTTAGGGAATTTCAAAATTCATAATCTTGTTTTTGTTCTTCTGTATGTAGATCTCTCAAACAAAAACAAGATCACTACTATACAGATCGGAACACTGGATCTTAACCAAAAAAAAAAAAACAGGAACGAAGAATAGAAACGTGAGAAGTGAGGTTTCTGAGGAGTGTGGCTGGCTATACAACAGCAGATCGAAAACGAAATGAAAATATACGAAGTGAACTAAATATATCCAAACTATTAGATAAAATTACACAATGCAGAGATGTATGGATGGATCACATCAATAGAATGAATAACAATAGAATTCCGAAACAGATTCTTCATTACAAACTACTAGGACGAAGAAATGTTGGAAGACCCAGTAAAAGATGGACAGACCAATTCTAGCATGAGATCGGAACAGACCTTAAGGTCTAATCCTTGATGCTGATGATGATGATAAGTTCATCGGTCAGCCAAAAGATGGAGTGAGAGCTGACATCCATGACCGACAACGTAAAATTCAACAGTCTGAACAATGTGATGATGGTACACATGATATACCGAAACATGTTCAAATATAACACAAAAACACAAGTTATGAGGTAAGATGACTCCGGATTCACTTATTTATTAACAAGAATATCATAATGTTACTTCCTAATGTAATGTATTAATAATACCTTTATTGTTATTTACAGGTGCAGATATTGGCGTTTAAATCTATTGCAGAGGAAGAACAACTAACGCAAGGTGTTATCTAAAATTACATCCAACTTTTGATGTGAGATACCAACGCACACTATATCCCAACCTGTGGTCCGAATTCCTTATATCAGGCTACAGTTCTTTACTCTACCGAGCAAAATAAATTAAAATAATCTACAAAGTACACATACTGCGCATAAAATGTTAACGAGGGTTCGATATTAAACATTTCAAGTATATCTAATGCATGACAACATACTTGTACGATAAAGTCAAATGTGCATAGTTTTCGAAAGTTTTTTGATCTGAGTAGTTTACTAGTTTGGTGTCGGTTTGTATTAAAAAAATATGCTGAAAAATTTTAAAGAAATGTATTTGGGAGCCAGTTTAAAAGTATTGAATTGTATGCTGTATTTCACTCCAAAATAATTAGTGATAGCTTGAGTTTCCTTCTTACCTTTTAGTTCTAGATAAAAACTGCAAATAACATATATCGGGTAAAATTGTACTTGGAATATCTAGTTTTCATGCATATTTCATTTCAGGAATCGATATCAAAGAAAACTATTGATGGAATAGTAGCTATTATCGTACAATTCTTGAAAGAAACCGATTTTTTTCTATGTTTAGTGAAATTCGATGTGGCTTCCATTTTTTACCGGTAAATTACACATATCTAATCAATATTCCAGTTATTGTTACACATACACACTGGCGGAAGACATTTTTCATAGAATCTAAAAATTTGAAAATTGATTTTTAAAATCTGTTAAAATCCTGTAACGAAAATCTTATAGCATCGCTAATGATAACATTGATCACTGTATAAACTTTGATTGATGAAGCCTCACAAATCAAAGTGAGATTTCGAGGTCGTGGTGGCCATGATATCCACCTATCCTCTTCTATCCCATCGAAATAGTGTGGAGGCGCACCATCTTGTTGAGATGATAGCATCAACATAGATGCAGCGTCGCCTGACGTCTTCTGCGCATGCTAGTATTTCTTCAATGCAGTGTAAGTATCATTGGTTTATTATTATAATTTGAGGAGAATTAAATCTGAAACTTTTCTGGAATAAAAAGATTGTGTAGTAGTTCAATGATTTATTATATTTCTTTGTTTTTTAATAAAATGAAGGTTATATATATATATATATATATATATATATGCATGAAAAATGCTTAAAATGCTCGAAATATGCATGAAAAATGCTTAAAATATGCATGAAAAATGTCAATATATGCAATACCAAATAATAAAAAAAATAATAATTATTGCATTATTAAATATTTTATTTAAAAATTGACATAATAATTAGTATTTTATTATCTATTTATTATTATCATTTATCACTAATAAATGATAAATTATCAATCAGTATCAGACAAAAGTATTGTTCACAAATTAAAATATTCTACATTTTACTACTATTGTAGACAGAAACGATCAGGTACTGTTCCAAATATTCGGTAGTAAGATTGTGTCTTCGATCGCTCAAACTATGCTTATAAACAGAAAAGGACCGTTCACGTCAACTGTAGTAATTGGGCAGTTCTTGAATTTGGATGCTATTTTGGCACGTATTATTTCTGGCAAAAGCTCGCCCGTCCCATTTATAAAACTAATAATTAAATTTGACACAAAGGTTCAAAGCCTGCGTTATCGTTCAAAATGTTTTCACATTTTTCCTGAAGTTTGTTTGGGAATAGTTCCGGCAGTAAGGAGTTCAGTTAACGGATTTTTTCTATTAACTGAATAGATTCAATCAACGCCAAACCTCGAGTTTCAAGCTATTTAATAATTGCAGATATGTAGGAAGAATGAGTGCTAATCACAGATGTTTTCTTTTTTTATACTGGTATCGTTAAATGTTTCCTTATACTGACAAACTGCCAAGGCCTCTGCACTATCGAAATCATTTACTACACTTTTAATGACCTCGAAATGTTAATTATAAAACAACACAGATTTTTAAAATGTTATAAATATAGTGCGAAAATATGCGTTATCACTAGTTTTTAGTTAAATTATGCAATAACAGGTGAAAAAGGTCTAAATATGCAAATGCAGCATGCAAATGCATATAATCAGGTCTCTATATCTCATTTTGTAATTCAGAATTCCCGAAATGATGTGAAGAAAATGTATATATTCAAAATGTTAATGGGAGGATTTGGAAAATAGGGGTTTTAAAATTATGTTTTGGTTGAAGAATCTTTGCTTACAATACTATTGAAAAAAATATATGTTTACTAGAATGTTATTTAAACGCAAATAAATTACAAACATAAGAGGTTTATTTATTTAATTCTAAATGTCGGATTTCAACACGGTGGCTAATTCACTGGTACTATCGAATTCGGAGGTTCATGGACACCCGGAAATAAGCTCTCCACCGCTGTGGTCTCGAGGTAGCGTGCTGCCTTGTCACGCAGCGGACCAGGGTTCGATCCCTGGTCGAGGCAGTTTTTCTGGGTGAGGTTTTTATCGGGGTTTTTCCTCACCTGTAAGACAAATGTCAGAAAAACTTTAAGGCCCAAACGGTCCCCGAAATCATATGGCCATCATCATCATCCTTATCATTATCATCTCATCATCATCATCCTTCACCGGTGTGGAAAGCAACGGGAAGCTACTACACCTACAATTCCATAGCAAAGCTGCAAGCATAGCATGAAAATGCTATGATTGCAGTGAAGGACCTGCCTTCTGGCAGAATTACTATGGATGGATGGATGGATATATCCCTATCCTGAGATAATGTTCCTGCATAATTTACCTTCCTCTAATCATGGCTAACATCTTATTACATAACCTCAACGGGTTATTACATATGCTTCGTTTTAATATTCAAAGTTAATTACCATCTTTATAATATATTACTAGTAATACCCACTGCTACGCCTAAATAAATAAAATGTGTTTTATATTTAGTTGAATAAGTGAAAAAACTATAAAATTATATTTATTACATAACCCAACTCATACTTGGCGTACCTTCTGGACGCTTTCCCTTTGGCTTTCCTAAAAGAAGTTTCCATGTCCCTCTTTCTTATCCATTCGTGCCACACATCCTCATAATCGCAGTCTGTAACACTATTAACATTCATAAATGCGTATCGGTGGATTACGGTTCACACATGTTCATAAACGTTCATAAAGAAACAAAAGGAGTTTCAATCAAGTGCAATGAAACAAAAAAGAATAGCATTCAAATCATACCCCTAATAATATTTCGTGAGTAATAAAGTAGTCCACCGTTGTGGTATCGGGAGAGAGTTGCTGCCTGGTATGCAATAGGCCCGGGTTCGAAACAAGTTTCCTGGGTGATTTTTTTTTTGTTGAGTATTTCCTCATTTGTAAGACAAATTTCAGGAAACGTTAAGGCCCAAAGAATCCCTGAATATTATCTGATCATCATAATCATCAATATCGTATTCGCCATGAATGTGAATGTATGTTTCGTCTTAATGTTGTAATATCTCGGAGGAGGCCCTGACATTGAACTGACAATTGATTCGGAGAGGCCCTTCAAGTCCTCGTGTGGTCAAAAAATGTATATGTGTAATCCAGAGTTTAAAATACCTCTCCCGATAGGTCGTCCTACTGTAAGGCCTGGGTGGCATGTGACACGTAAATAGTACCTGTAAAGTGAGAGTTTAACTAAGATGAAGATGATGATGAAAAAGAAGAAGAAAGTATTAATTTAACGATTAATTTTGAATTAATGTGCACATAGGATTAATGCAGTTTTATATATCAACAAAGAAAATCTTTATACATAAAAATGTGTACGAGTCTGTCTCTGCCCTTCGTGGATTCAAAAACTAATTGACCCATTTAAATGGAGTTTATTCCATAATTTAAAGAATTTTTTTGGGACAATTAATGTATATAACTTTACCCTACGTATTTTAGGACCGGCTAAAAAAAGAAAAGAAAAGGGCATTGGTGCAAAAAAAGTAGCTTTTTAGACATTTAAATGGCTTACGCTGCCTAAACCATAACAAATACAACAAATTAATGTACACAGAATTGAATATCTAAAAACATTCTGCAAAAAGTCCGTGACAGCATATTTCTAAATTTTACGAATAATTCACAACAACCATTTTTGTCTTTCAGCTCGCTGATGCCAAGAATCAACACTTTTGAAATTCATGTTAAAGCACCGTTGAGGTTATGTAATAGATGTTAATTATATAATTTTTTACCTGGTAAGTAACTTAGTTGAGGGGGACTGACTTACCAGGTAAAAAATTATATAGTTAACATCTGATGCCAAGAGGATCGAGAGGAGTAGATTCCCGGACAACACCGGTTATTATCAGTACTGTCTAAAATTAATTACGATATAATTTTATAGTTTTTTCACTTATTCAACTAAATATAAAACACATTTTGTTTATTTAGGCGTAGCAGTGGGTATTACTAGTAATATATTATAAAGATGGTAATTAACTTTGAATATTAAAACGAAGCATATGATTCGCATGGAACCCAGGCTTGCTCTGACTTTAGTATATCCAAAACCTGAATATGTAACTTTCCTTCTTCTTTTAAGAGCCCTGCAATTTACATAATTAAGTTAGTAACAGAACGCGATAACAGCTGGGCTAGATCCTTAATGCATTTCAACAAGGGTTGTTGCTGCTGCTTTATGCAGAATAATAATTCATGTAATATTTTATTATTTCACTTAATTATAACTTACTTTAAAGTAACAAAAGGCGTTCGTCAAGGTTGTAGCATATCACCCATATTACTCAACATATTTATAAATAAAACACTGTCATATTGGAGCAAAAAATGTTCAGGAATGGGAGTACCAATTGGAAATGGATCAACAGAAACAATACTGTTATTTGCGAATGGCCAGATAATAATTCCACAAGAATGTTAAGACATGAAGTTTATGTTTAGAAAATTATTGGACGAGTATGACAACTGGGGATTAAAATAAATTAAAAACAATCATTTTATATGGGATGTGGAGCAGAAACCGAAGATTTAATATTAGAAGATCGGAAGTGATATATTAGAGAATGTGAAGAATTTGAGTCTTTGGGGGTAAAATAAGATAAAGCGGATAGACAAGAAAGTGACATTAAGAACAGAATAAATAAATAACAGCAATGATAAATGGTGTCCTATCGAACAGACATATAACCAGGAAATATAAGTTTCAAATATATAATTCAGTAGCGAGAAGTGCTGCCACAATTGGAGCTGAACAAAAACTTATGCCTATGGAAATTAATTTCTTGAGGAGAGCAGCAATATGTTCAAAATTGGGAAAAATGAGAAATAAAGTCATACGAGAAAAAAATAATATTAGGCGTACATTTTCTATAGTAGATTGTATAAGATATAAGCAATTAAAGTGATATAAGAAAGTATGACGAATGCAAGAAGATAGATTACCCAGAAAAATACTGTAATGATGTTCACCTGGAAGAAGAAAGAAAGGAAGACCTCGAAACTCGTGGATGCAAGAAATAAGAACTTGAATGAGAACAAGAGGAGTGGAGGACATGGAGTGGATATGTAGGGACGAGTGGAGAAGGAAAATAAAAATTTAGTCACAGAAAGATGTGTAAACATTGAAAAGTCTGTAGATAAATAAAATAAATATAACTTATGTGGGAAATTTTGTTTATACCGTGTACTATTACCGGGAGTGAATAATGCAATGATTTGCCAATAATCTCTGTCTCTCTAAAACATGTAGTCAATGTACCCATTTCACCAATTAAAAATTAAGAGTCAACAGGTTTTACGATTTTATCACAAAGAAGATCATTAGTTTATTAAATCTATTTCTACCTTAATTTTTACCTCCACCTTATAGATACTTCTGCATGCCCCACACCACACTGTACCTGGATCACACACATTTTTTTATCACTCGAGGACATCGAAAGTATCCCTGGATGAGTGATCAGTTCAATGTCATGACCACATTCGGGATAACACGAACATTTAAGACGAGACGGACCTTTCACTCACAAGTCTCTGATTTAATGTATGAGCATACATTTTATAACAACTATTTAACAAACAAATTCAAATATATTGACTTAGAATTTAACGACCGGAGTTTGTAATATAAACTTGTAGAAAATTTTCGGGCTGTTGATCGTGGTCTTGGGGCTAGAAGTACCCAACATTTCTCATCCTCAAGGGCATGATTCGCCAGAGACTACGTCCGGCATCCTCAAGGGTTGGCTTGAGACTCGAGGCAACCTTTGAGGATGTCGGACATAGTCTCTGGCGGAACGTCGGGGAACTTCAAGCCTCAAGACTACAGCCAACAGCCCGAAAATCTTTTACATGGTCATAACATAAATTCAACGATAATTACAGCATTCTTTCCTATCTCCTCTTTTAAATATCGGTATCACTGGTGCAATTCCGCAAGCAACAGGAACATGAGTATATTTTCTACATATGTTTAAAAAGTCCAACATAGTGTGATGCTTTGCTAGGTCGCCATTAAATTTCGCGGGTGGCGATAGGACTCTTTATACGGCAATAGGACTTGCATTCAGGTCATGTGCATCTTGCTAACGACCTCTCAAGAGTAATCATTTTGCAGATAGATCGATCCTAGAAGAATCGGCGTCTCGAGTTTTTCATTCGAGAGAAGTCTGGACTGGCGTCCAGATTATTTCTCCGTCACATATACGGTATAAGGACGTGCGAGGTTCTGACGACTCAGACAATAGCTAGAGTTGTTCACGAGAGCAAGTCGTGTTGTGGACGAGTCAAAGTAGCATAAGTGCGATGACAGTAAATTATTTGTGTGAAGCCATCATGGATTATGAATAACCCAGTTGTAAAATATACTGCGAAGAAGAGGCTCTATTAGCAGAACATTAATTGTGTTTTACAGTCAAGTAGTGAGAAAGCAATAAAGTAAATTTGAAAATCTTGTGTAAACATTTGTGAAGTTGAATTTAAGAAATTCCGACTGTATCCCACGATGCCGCCATCCGCTACAATAATAATAGAAAAAGTTATACCTTAAAATAACTCGCGAGCACTATCGAAACCGGGGATTCATGTCATTGCGAACATTAGCACTCCATGCATCCATATCTCAAGCGAATGTTTTCCAATCATTTCCTGTATAATTCACCTCCCTCAAAACGTGGTTAATATTATTCTCCCAACACATTCTTGGTCTATCTACTGGTCTTTTTTCTCTCGATTTCCTACAAGCATTTTCTTTGCCCTGCTGCCATTCCCCATTCGTGCCACATGTCCTGCCTATTGTAGTATACGAGATTTAACAGCTCTTATTACATCTACTTACGCACAATATCGTGCAGCTCACTGTTATGAAGTCTGCTCCGTTCAAATCTTCTCTCTTTGGTCCAAAAATGTTCCTAATAACTTATTATCAAATACTAATAATGTTTTCTCAGTTCCTTAAATTAAGAGACCATGTTTATCATCCATGTAATATAACAAATATTTTTAAGTTTAACAGTTTTTGAAAGAATTTGATATGACAATAGTGCCTTTAATGTCTAACGGTATACGTTAACAGGGTTAAGCATATGTTAAATTTCTCCCTGCACATCATTCCTATTTGTAATTAATGCTTCTGAATATTATAATTCAGTCAATTCTTCAAAATCTCCTTCATTTGACTATTAATTGTCAATTTTCATTATATGATGTATTCATACGTGTGACCATATATTTAATTTTACTGATACTTGCTTTCCAGCCCTAGTTCTTTTGTGTTATTTAACATAGTGTGTGTTGGTTTTTAGTATATCAGTGTTATCGTGCAATAATATTAAATCAGCATATACCAATGATTATTATTATTATTATTATTGTCATTATTATTGTCATTATTATTATTATTATTATTATTATTATTATTATTATTATTATTATTATAGTTGTATGTCCTCTTTACCCTCTATATATTTTATGTGGGTCGCACTGCGACCGATATCACCTATTACAGTGTAAAAACATAGGAACCTCGATAACAGACTTCTGTAAGACATGAAAACAATTCCTTCTACATGGCCATTGGCTGCAATAATATCTATTATTATATTTTATTGGATGCTCTAATACAAAATTGAATAGCAGATATGATACTGCATCTCCTTGCTTTAACCTATTGTGAATTTCAAAATCATCTGAAAACTGTTTGCCCACCGTATCACACTTTATATGACATTTAGACACATTTGAGTAATTCGAATTCCAGTAGGATATTATACAATTCCTCCCTCTTAAGAAAATTATTCGGCCATCATAATCATCCTTATCATCATCATCATCATCATCATCACTCATCGGTATGGAAAGCAACGGGAAGCTACCACACCTATAATTCCATAGTAAAGCTGCAAAGCCAGTTAACTCAGTAGAAAAATAAAATAAAAAAAACCAAAAAAACATTTAGGTATCTTAATGAAAATAGCATGAAAATACTATGATTATAGAAAGACCTGCCCTTGGGCAGAATTACTATACAATTGAATTGTATGCTTTTTGTAGTGTAAATACAGTTTATGTACAGTGCCTTCTTATTCCCAAATATTTTCTAGACCCTGTATTATACTAAGAGTCTGATCTACTGTAGATTTATTCCTATAAATCCATTCTGGTGATTATCTCTTATATCGTCAATGTAGAGGGTAAATGTGGATACTAATATAGTTATTAAAAGCTTGTACGAAAGTTATAATAATTACATACCCCTGTAATTGTTGCTTATCAGTTTTGTCTCATCTCTTATAGATGGTAATAATAGTAATACTAGTAATATTTATCATCACCCGGTATCTTGACAGCTCCCGCCGTACAGTGGCGTATTTTGCCTATTTAGACGGCCAAAAGTTGATTTTCTGAAATTTATTCTAGACAGGAAAAAAAAATCACATGGCAGAGCTGAATAATCAGGCGATGATATGGTACCCAATTGTAATTAGTGTTACCTTGAGTCTGTATGACCAATCGAAAGTTCACTGTCTCTCATACTGCAAGTATCTTTTCTCGGCGCTCCTTGTACAAGCTTATGTTCCACATAGGTTATTGCTTATTTGGGTTTACATTTTAAGTGAATAGTTATAGGTTGTGATCAACCAGTAATTATTAACACATTTTAATTATTTTTATCCTCTTGATAACTATTTTAACTCAGACAAAGCTTCGTCAAATAGGGCACTTTTTTGTTATTTTCTCAAGTAAATTTTAACAAACTTGAGTATTTTAGTTATATTTCCGGGTACTTTCTTTTACTATGGCAGAAAGGTTAAAGTATTGGCTTCTCAATTTCTTAAAAATCGATCGGGAAATTCGAGGCTTTTCGTGATATTTAGGTTCGTTTAGGATTAGTAAAAAAGTGATATTTTATATTACGTGATTATTTCTATTTTAAATTTCTCAAATTTTGTTTTAGAGCCATCGTGCATCAGTATAATGACTCGAAACATCTGTTTAACATTGTGCAACAGCAACATTTGCAGAATACTTTTTAAAAAATAGATTTTTTAGGAAAATTGTTTTTCATCCTACAAAATTTACTCAGACGAACAAATAAAGGAAATAAAGCACAAAAAAATCACATTTTTAAGTCAAAATAGAAAAGAAGGTGGATAGCAGCACACAAGGAAGAGGAAACATTTCTTAAGAAAAGTAGCAATTGGATTGAAGGGATATTCACAATTTCTAAGATACTGAGTCTAACAGGACGGCCAACGAAAACATTTCAAACTTTCAATGAGAGAAGCGAAAGGAGGAAGGCAGAGGTTTCACATGCCAGTACACATACGGGTATACTGACTTAAGCTGCACAAGCGAAATTAGGGACTGCAAAACGTAGAGTTGGCTGTAAAGTACGCGGAAATAATCAATTTTCCAAATGGGCAGGAAATTTTTAAGATAACATGCTCTCACAGTCTTTAGAAAGACAAAGCACAATCAGAATTAAGGACATTGATCATGTTTGTTGAAGCTGGATTTCTAGAACACAACCGACAAAAACATGTATCCTTGCTACAGTGTGCTAAAAAGGGAAAAACGGATTACTATCCGGATAAAGAATCTTATCGTGTTATTGACACTCTTACTGCAATTAATTTACAACAATTATTGGAATTTACTATTACACGACTGTTGACATTTAGAAGAAGTTGTACAGACTTTAAATGAAGAAGAAAATGCAACATTGGTGTTAATTTGTAATTGGGGTTGTGATGGATTGCAACGAACTCAATATAAGTCAACCAGACATTTCAGAATTATGCTGACTCCGGTAGAAATATTTTTTAGAGTTATTTTGTGCCACTTCAATTAATTGTAGTACAAATAAAAATAATGGTAGTCTCGAAACCTAGACGTGCTTAACAGATTATTGCTAATTTCAGATCCAATTCTGACTAGTATAAGGCCACAACCTATAGAAAACGAACAATGTTTTAAGGAAACTTTGGAAATGCTACTTCCAGTCAAATCTGGAACAGATACAGTTGAATCTGAATATTAATTCTCAGAGGAGGTGAAGGTATCTTCTGATAAACAACTGTGACTCTGATCAACAAACTCATCATCATCATAAAATGATGTAATGTCTTATGTACATTTATGTAAAGTTAGTATTTGGCCTTAACCGCCTCCATATGAGCAAGTGGAAATTTCAAGAATATCTTACAGATTGACAAATGTACTTAACATTGCACGCACTGAACATAGATGGAGTGTTTATTGCTTATAGCAGTGCTCTTATTCAGGCATAGTTTCCCAAGTCCGAACACAGTGATTAATAATTGGACTACATAATTTAAAAACGTAAAATACATTTTTTCACTAAAATGTACTATCTTTATCTTAAAATACAACTAATTTAGTAAGAGGGGCATATTTAGACTCAATTGAATTGCAAAAATAACTTTGGCCGTCTAAATCGGCAAAATACCCCACTGTGCGCCGTCTACCGGAAACCAAATGCCATTCCTCTTTGTCCATCCATTGATCTTCCTCCAATCCTCTAATAATCATAGCCGCTTACACACCTTCTATCCAGGTTTCCTTTGGCCTTCCTTTCTTACTCCTTTCCATTGGGATCCATTCCATAATAATTTTAGGCAATCTTTACTTTGGCATTCTTTAGACTTGGCCACACCACTGTAATGTTTTCTTTTCTATAATGTCTATGATGTCCGGCTCAACATGTATACCCATAATTTCCTTTATTTTTTATTTTGTATTCTATCCATTCTATATTTTCCAGCTGATCTTCTTAAAGCATCTATTTCTGTACTTAAAATTCTTTTCATTTCCGTGGTAGAAATTTGCCAAACTTCAGGACTATATGTTAAAACGCTCTGAACTATGGTTTGATATATTTTTAATTTTCTATTTTTTGTAATATTTTTGCTCCATCAAACAGAGTTTAAATCATTTATTTTTTGTTTTGTTTATGCGATCCTATTTGTAATTTTCACTTTGTTACCGCCTGAATAGTCTAATTATGTTCCTAAATACATACATTCAATACTAGGTTTTAGTTCTTCAACATTGTTAGAATTTATATTTTCCATTTCTTACCCTATGCACAGATATTTAGTTTTCTCTATAGGCCTATTTATATAAAGTCCCCATTTTTTATATACTTCTTTTAGTTTTCTTGCCATATATTTTGTCATCATTATCTTGTGATATCTTGTGTGTCGTCAGCAAAATTGAGTGAATATGCATGCGTATTTTGGATTAGTATACCCATATTTTGATAGTAAGATTTATAATAATAATAATAATAATAATAATAATAATAATAATGGTACAGAACAACAGCAACGCCATTTACAAGTTTGATATATAAATTAAATGTGAACCATCTACTGGGATGAGGACTTCAAACTCATGACAGAAAAGGTTTACTTCATCTGTAAGATTTATGCTGATTTATGGAATCAGGTGATCAATAATGTAATTACTCGTACAAGAAGTAGAGTTACTGCAGTAGAGTACACTAACATCAAATCTATGTAAACTTCATGGTTAGAAATCTGAAATCATACTCCAATTTTGGACAAATAGAATGTAAGCATTATATAATCAAGTAGCAAAGAAAACACTCAACAACTGGAAGTGCAACAGAAACTTATCGTAGACATTTCTATATTTTATCCCATATAGTATATATATATATATATATATACACGTTGCACATTTCTGGAAATCACAATATTGTATAAGCTACTCTGAGACACAACACTTCTCACTGATAAAATGGTACAACACTAAACTTACAAATTGTTTTATTCAGTGCCTCAGGATTGTCACTTGTCGGACATTGGCATCTTTTAAAATAAATCAAAATTTATATTTGCTCTAACCTCGATTTTATCATTACACAGTGTAAGGTACATATATTAATTGGTGTTTCTCGTATAATCTGTCATATTTATACTATAATAATAATAATAATAATAATAATAATAATAATAATACTATTATTATTAATATTATTATTGGACTACTGGAGACGTGCTGCAAGAATATCCAGGAAGGATAAAATCAGAAATTCATATATAAAAGAAAAATAATAATAATGAGAATGTTCACACATTGTGTATTGTTTTGTTTTTTTTTTTTTTTTTTTATTTGTCCCGTGCATATTCACTTATGGTTTTCTTTCTGTTTTTACACACTGTGATGTGGTATCGGTCACATCTTTCCTTGCACATCTCGCATACACATGTGTCTTCTGGTACGTGATATGTCTTCTTGGTGCATATTCTGTGGTGGAAACCGTGTACCGCCATCCTGGTCACCAGGTGTCGCAGCTCGTAGTTCGCCGACATCCAATTGTTGTTTGCCATCGCCTCTGTGGAGTAGAATTCGTCCCAGATCTCGTCTTGTTTTCTCCTTCTGTTGTGTAGTACCTTTGCTGCTGCCTCTGTTGTGGGTAACAAGAATTTCAGCATCAGGTCTTGAAGCAGGAATGTTTCTCGAGCCATCACATATGTCAGCCTGGATGGGCTATATTTTGATAACCCCATCACTCTCTTTAGGTATCTGGCTTTCAGATTTTCCAGGCTCTCCAGCTGTCTCTCCGTTAGCCGTTCCCATATTATTTCCAGTCCGTACGTTGCCGCCGGTAGTATCTTGGCCTCGAATAGTCTCATTGCTGTTTCGAGTGAAAGGGCTTGTATGTTCTTTATATCGTTTATGGCCCTCACTGCTTCTATCAGTCTCCTTTTTATGTGTAATGTGAATGATTTCCCATTTGTTTGGATCGTGATCCCTAGATATTTATATGTGTTGACTTTCCTCAGTGGTTTTCCTTTGTAGTAGATTTCCGTGTTTGCCTCTAGTTTACCTCCTTTCCGGAATACGACGTATTCTGTCTTATCTTCATTTATAATGAGTTCGTTTTCTTCCGCCCACATTTGGAGTGCATCCATCGCTTTCTGTAGCTCTATCCTATTGCTTGAGGCGATCGCCATATCATCTGCATACATGTATACTGTTACCTGCTGTGTTTCTTTGTTTACTGCCTCTATGACATCATGTGTGAGTACATTAAAGAGTATCGGGCTGAGGGGATCGCCCTGTAGTACCCCGTTTGTTTGTGTTATCCAATTTGATCTGGTTATCCCATCTTGTATTTGTACTCGGTTTTCTGCCAGTATATATTGTTTATGATTGTAGTCATCCAGGGGTCTCCTATGATCCTTTCCAGTTTACTTATTAGCTTTATCCTGTTCACCATGTCAAAGGCTTTGGAGTAATCGACGAACACGACGTGCAGTTTTCCCCTTTCCTTCTTTAGCTCATCCTCAATAGTTGACAGTAGGCATTCTGCAGCTGATAGTGTCGATCTCCCTCGTCGAAACCCGAATTGCTCATCTGGTAAACACGTTTCTATTTTTGTGTTTATTCTCATTGCTATTAAACGTGTGAATATCTTTAACACTGTATGTTCGAGTGCTATTCCTCTATATGCCTCTGTGCTACTCGGGTCTCCTTTTCCTTTATACATCATTTTTATTACGGACTGTCGCCAGTCATTTGGGATCTGTCCTGTTTCCAAACATTTATTTAGGAGTAGTGACCATATATCTGCCAGCAACATGAACGATTCTTTTATATGTTCGTTGCATATGCCATCAGGTCCTGGCGTTTTTTTTGTTTTGAGGGACTTTACTGTCCTTTCTATTTCGCCCTTCGTGAAGTAGGGACATTCTTTTCCCCTCTCTTTTCCTGTTGCCCATTGAGGTCTTGTTTCTTTTTGTGCCATCACTTTTCCTACGTGGTCTTCCCATACTTCCATCGGGATGTCCGCTGGGAATCTTGGTCTCCTTGTCTTAAGTGCTCTATATGGGTTTGCCTCTGCCTCTTCTGCCATTTTTATTGCTTCTCTTTCCATGTGCTCCGTTTTTTTAATTTTCAGGAGTGTTTTGTATTTTTTTCTTTCCGTTTGGTATTCCTCCAAGCCTTCTTTGTAGTTTGATCTTTTTACTTTCCCTAGTGCAGTAAGCGTTATTTTCCGCTGCTCATAGCATTCTTTATCGAACCAGCTTCTTGCTTTCCTGGGTTGTATTGGTATGATTGCGTTTTTCATCATTGCCGTTATTTCCCTGGTTGCCTCTTCTATTTTTCCTTCTTGGATTAGTTCTGTTATTATTTTCTCCTTTTGCCTTCCGTCAGTTTCGATCTTGCTTATGTCCAGCTTCCTGCTTATCTGCGTTCGTTCTTCTGCTTGTTTAATTTCTTTCACTTTCATAAAAGAAAAATGCAGGTACAATATTCAATATTAGATTTTATAAAGAAGAAACAATTAAATTGGTACGGACACATTAGAAGAATGGAAGAAGGAAGACTACCTAAGATAATCATGGATTGGGACCACAAGGAAGGAAAAAGAAGGGTAGACCAATTATTACGTGGATTCAGGGAATCAATGAAGCTAAGAGGGAATGGGAAATAGAAGAAGATATATGGATGAACATACAGGAATGGAAAAATGTGTTGAAACAAATGTGCAGTTAATTGTGGATATGGGTACCGGAAAAATGTATATTCATTGTAAAAGTCGAAATAATAAAATATTATTATTATTATTATTATTATCACCATCATCATAAGTATTATTGTTGTTGTTATTATCATCGTATAAAATGTCGTTTCTACATGAAATTTCCACTGCAGCATTTAATATATTTTTAATTCTTTATAATTAGTATCGTGATATATAATCTATATTTTCAAATATATACTTGTAATTTGTGCTGGTTGAGTGGAAGAGAAGGCCTTATGGTCTTAACTCTGTCATAATAAATAAAATAGTATTATTATTATTTTCTGGCAATGGCGTAATTGTAACCCACTTGTAAGGTTGGGGTGCCTGGAAGGCGGGGTTACGCTGCCGCGATGATATGTTGGGTAATGATGATGAAAGCTGTGCTTCAGGAGAGTCCTTAACACTAACCTTAATCTAAGGTGAATATGTTGACATTTGTCTTACAGGTGAGAAAAAAAACCCAAAAAAACCTCACTCCGGTAACTTGTCCCGATTGGAAAACGAACTTGGGCTCACTGCGTGACAAAGCAGCACGCTATCTCGAGATCACAATGGTGGACTCTTGCAAAAAAATAAATCTCACAAAACAAGTTGATTGATTCATACATAATACACAGAAAAAAGTGAAACGCAGAAGTTACATTGGAACCAGTTGCTCAATGGAATCTGATATAAGTAACTATTTTACTCATAGATCGATAATCTTAATATCTTACTTAATATACCGCAGCATAGGACATCACATCACTCCATGTCATATACCATCTTCACTTCTCGCAACTGGAATTCCCTACCACAAGAAATAAGGGGCTGCCGGACATTGGCATCTTTTAAAAGAAATCTAAATTTATATTTGCTCTAAACTCGACTTCATTATTATCCAGTGTAAGGTATATATATTAATTGGTGTTTCCCGTATAATGTATCATATTTATATTATTATTATTATTATTATTGTCGTATCATTATTGTTATTACCCAATAAAATGTTGTTTGTACATGACATTTACATTGCTACATTTATTGTATCTTTAACTGTTTATAATTAGTATAGTGTACATCTATATTTGTCAAATATTTATTTGTATTTGTGCTGGTTGAGTGGAAGAGAGGGCCTTATGGCCTTAACTCTGCCAGAATAAATAAAGTATTATTATTATTATTATTATTATTATTATTATTATTATTATTATTATAATCGTGTCTCTTCCTGTTGAAAATCGTGCCTCTTCCTGTTGAAAATCGTGCCTCTTCCTGTTCGTAATGAGAGATATCTCCGCAAATTAACTTCTTTGACAAGGATATCGATTCAACAATGTATTATCGTTATGGTACACCAAGAAATGCCACAAGAAAACAACTTCAAAAACAATATAAATAAATAATAGTTTTAAAAAATTAGAATAACACGATTTATTAGAAAACCGAACTAAAAAATGAAAAATAATTTTAATTTCCAACACGCTAGGGATAAAATTAAAGTGGTCAACAAAAAAATCATCTCCAACACATCTAGAATAAAACTAGAGGTATCTACAAAAAAAAAATATAATTTTACCATCAAAAGCGTGGGGTGCTTTTTATAGTTTTTACGTTTTCTTCTTAGAGACTTTACTTTTACCAATATCTGTTTCGTATCAAATATATGAATTGATAAAGAGCATCTCACGCTTTTGATGGTAATTTCTTTTGTACATAACTCTGGTTTTATTCTAGATGTGTTAGAGATGATTTTTTTGTTGACCACTTTAATTTTATCCCAAGCGTGTTGGAAATTCAAATTATTTTTCATTTTTTAGTTCGTTTTTCTAATAAACCGTGTTGTTTTAGTTTTTTAAACTTATTTTTATTTTTTAGTTTTAATATTTTACAGAATAAGATAAATATGTAAATATCTTTAAATTCGATACTATTGTAGTATGAGCTAAAAGTAATACTCTACTAAAAATAATCAGCGACCTATGGTTTACTGACATTATATACCACTACAGTCCACCGCTCTACCAACTGAACTCTTACAATGATTGATTAAGAAGTTGATAAGTCCGCAACTTATTATACCGATTTTTATTATTTTGATTTTCTGCTGATTCTGGCCAGGATTTTAGAAACGTTTATGAAATTATTGTATTGTCATTGGTCCTTTACAAGTATACAAAGTTTCAAGTCGATCCAGTGATTTTAAGTGGGTAAAAATCTTGTTGAAAGATTCCGTTACATAATTACACAAACACTTTTTTTGATTTTTCTGATGATTCCCAGGATTTTGGAAAAACAATTATGAAATTATTGTATTGTCATTGGTCCTTCACAAGTGTACAAAGTTTCAAGTCGATCCAATGATTTTAAGTGGGTGAAAATCGCGTTGTAAGATTCCGTTACATAGATAGATACAGGTCAAGTTAATATAAAGCGTGTAATGAAGGATAGTTCTGTTGCTCTAAAAAAATATTAAATGTTGTATAATGAATCTGCATTATTGTTAATAGTTATTTCTCATACAATCATCTGTTATTGATTTTCCCCACGCCTAAAGAGATTGAACAGTAAATCTTCTTCTTCTTCCTTCCAAGTATTAGGCCAAGGCCTGTTACGATCCTATAGAAACTTTTCCCTCCAGCGTTTCATAGGACGGCCCAGTGATCTTCGTCCTCTTGGTATATAATTATTAAACAGCTTTGAACTCATTCTTTCAAGATGGCGTTTCCAATTTAGTTGGTACTGTTTAATATATTTCAAAATTGGCGTAGTCTTCAATTCTTTTAAGATATCGGTGTTCCTTTTCCGATCCCATCTGGTGTAACCCGCTGTTCTGCGCATGAATCTCATTTCACAAGCCGTTATTCTGCTTTCATGTTGTTTTCTTAGTGTCCATGCTTCACTACCATAGGTCAACACTGGTCTAGCCAAAGTGTTATATAAACGTAATCTGGTGTTTTTTTGTACAAGGGATGGTTTCATAACTTGATTAATAATTCCTAAACTTTTATTATAACTAGTAACTTTTTCAGGGATATCCTTTTCATCCCAGATAGAGAGATAATATCCAAGATATTTAAATTGATTAGATCTCTCTAAAATTTATTCTGGAGACAGATTTTACTTTGTATGGGGTCCTTCCCATGAAATGCCATAATTTTAGTTTTGTTAATTGATATTTCCATATTAAATTTGGCACCTATTTTTTGTAAATTATAAATTGATCGTTGCAAATCATTTTCGGAAAGTGCCAGAAGAGCTAAATCGTCTGCAAAAAGAATAGCATCGAGTTTGAGGTTCCTATTGATGGGTATATATCCTCGTTGTGTTTTCCTCCATTCATTTATTAATTTATTCATGTATATAATGAAAAGCACCGGTGAAAGTCCACATCCCTGTCTTACTCCAGTGTTGATCTTTTCCCAAGAAGATAATTTGCCATCTTGTTTAACAGAGAGTTCATTATCTTTATAGATGTTGAAGATATTAGTAATATATTGTTGTGGAACGTTATCATCAGCTAAAATTTGTAGTAATATATTTCTGTCTACTTTGTCAAAAAGCCTTTATGAAGTCAACGAAGGCGATATGAGTTTCTATATTGAATTCCTTGTGCTTTTCTAATAGTAGTTTTAGAGTAAAGAATCCATCTGTACAAGATCTACCCTTTCTGAATCCATTCTGCTCTTCCATTGAACAGTAAATATATGTTATTTATAACTATACAGCCGGCTTAGAAGCTGTCCGGAAGTAAGATCGGAATACATAACCTCATTTAAAATTCGTAATGAGATATATCTCTGCAAATTAACTTCTTTGAGAAGGATATCGATTCAACAATATACGATCGATATGGTACAGCAAGAAATGCCAAAATAAAACACAACTTCAAAAATTACCAAAAATAAAAACAAAAAAAGTTAGTTCTGTTATTCTAAAAATGTATTAAATGTTGTATAATGAATCTGCGTTATTGTTAATAGTTATTTCTCATACAATCATCTGTTATTGATTTTTCCCAAGCCCAAAGAGATTTAACAATACATATATGCTATTTATAACTATCCAGCCAGCTAAAAAATCACCCGGAAGTAAGATCGGAATACATCATCTCACATTTGGTATATATTAAACATTATAATTATTTTTAGCTTCTGATGTTGTATTATTCGCTAAATAGTAACTCCAAATCCAATGCGAGGTTGAGTTGTTTTTAGTCAAAATCAAAACCTCTTGTTAGATTACTGCTGATAATTGTGTACAGGTTCTAAAGCACTTCAAGGCAGTTATTGTGCAATAGTTGGATTACTACGATTAATTATATGCTAGAAAATGCTAGCACACGTAACAATAATGTATAATTGTTAATTTAACGGGACGCTAAATATTGATATAATTATGGAAATATTCCGCTTGTCTTGAATGCACCGCACAAAAGAAATTCTCCAGTCGTTTGTCCAAACATCAAATAAAATTAACAATTTCCTCTTCCGACTGAACAACCCATATAGCATCAAAGACTAGTGTGTTATCGCCATTCATCTGTCCTCAATATTGTATGTTCTCTTTGTTAGGTATTTAATATAGCAGCGGAAATACAGTTTGAATTTCAAAGAGAAAGCGACAACTTCTATTTCGAGTTCAATGAACCTTTTGAACATTAAATATTTTATTCCATAGACTTGGTTGATTTGTCGCAATTATTAAATTACGATAATTAACAATAATGCACTCGTAAATTAATATTTTTGGTTACTTGTAATCGATGATGTTGCAATTTGGCATTTACACAACTTACTTTCAAGTAGCCCACCGCTGTGGGCTCGAGGTAGCGTGCTGTCTTGTCAAGCAGCGGGCCCGGATTCGATCCCCGGTTGGGTCATGCTTCCTGGATGAGGTTTTTTCGGGGTTTTTCCTCACCTGTAAGACAAATGTCAGGAAACTTAGGGCCCAACGGTCCTTCACTGGTGTGGAAAGCAACGGGAAGCTACCACACCTATAATTTCCTAGTAAAGATGTAAAGCATAGCATGAAAATGCTATGATTGCAGTGAAAGACCTGTCCTCGGGCAGAATTACTATGGATGGACTTTCAAATACAACGTGAAAATGTCTACTTCATATACATTTAAATTATTTTTAATTCTTTACAATTAATATAGTGTATATATTATAATCTGTACTGCAAACATGTATTTGTAATTTGTGCTGGTTGAGTGGAAGAGAAGGTCTTATAGCCTTAACCCTGCCAGAATAAATAAGACATTATTATTATTATTATTATTATTATTATTATTATTATTATTATTATTATTATTATTATTATTATTATTATTATTACAGAGTAGCCGTTCTTGCTCACCCAAAATAACTTCTTGCTCAAGCGCCAACATTCTTTTTATTAGTTTTTTGTTTGTGAACATCGTTTCTGACTACTGTTCATGAGGTCCCGGGTTCTGTTTGATTCAAATCATAGGAGCTTTTTCTTAAAGGGAATCATTCCTGTGGTTGTCCATGGTCTGGAATTTAGGTTAAGTTTAGGTTATGAATTCTCCTGGCGCTTCATTATCATTTATCCCCCATGATATCATCGGGGTAACTTAACTCCGCCTTCCAGGTGCCTCAACTTCAGAAGTGGGTTATAATTATGCCAATATCAGGAGAGAACACCAGAAACCTGTCGAAATGACAATCTGGGGTATTGAATAAAAAAAGTTATTCTATGGAGTGTTACTGAGGGTATAATTTTTATAGCTTAAGAGGTATAGTTTTTACGCGCTTTATATTAGCTTGACCTGTATCTATCTATATTCTATCTATCTATCTGTGTAACGGAATCTTTCGACGCGATTTTCACCCATTTAAAATCATTGAAACTTTTTATACTTGTTAAGGACCCGTGACAATACAATAATTGCATTTGTTTCAAAAATCCTGGCCAGAATCATCAGAAAATCAAATAACGTGTCTTTGTATCTATGTAACGGAATCTTTGAACACGATTTTCACCCACTTAGAAACATTGGATCGACATGAAACTTTGTATACTTGTAAAGGATCCGTGACAATACAGTATTTTGATATTTGTTTTTAAAATCCTGACCAGAATCGCCAGAAAATAAAAATAAATAATAGTTTTAAAAAACTAAAACAACATGCTTTATTAGAAAACCGAACTAAAAAAATGAAAAATAATTTTAATTTCCAACACGCTTGGGATAAAATTAAAGTGGTCAACAAAAAATCATCTCCAACACATATAGAATGAAAATAGAGTTATTAACAAAAAGAAAATAATTTTACCATCAAAAGCGTGGGGTGCTCTATATCAATTAATATATTTGATAATAAACAGATATTGATAAAAGTAAAGCCTCTAAGAAGAAAATTTAAACTCATAAAAAGCACCCCACGCTTTTGATGGTAAAATTATTTTCTTTTTGTTGATAACTCTAGTTTTATTCTATATGTGTTGGAGATGACGTTTTTGTTGACCACTTTAATTTTATCCCAAGCGTGTTGGAAATTAAAATTATTTTTCATTCTTTAGTTCGGTTTTCTAATAAAGCGTGTTGTTTTAGTTTTTTAAAACTATTATTTATTTTATATGACATCATGTACACTTTATTAATAAGACATTTACTCTCTTCGAGATCTATTAAAAATATATTACCAATATAAAACACCAGTGAGCGAAAACTTTTTTAATAGCACTACAGAACATATAATTCACTAAATTATTGCTTAACCATATCGAAAGTTTGAAGTACAGTTTTTTGTAGCACTTTGATACTTTCATTACCTGCAAAAAAATGTATAAATTAATTACACAGTTTTAACTGCTTACAGTATGAGTTTACACAAAACAAATGAGATGTGGAAATAGTGGTCTGCAAAGTAAAATAAACAGATATTGGTTAAAGTAAAGTCTCTAAGAAAAAAATGTAAAAATCATAAAAAGCACCCCACGCTTTTGATGGTAAAATTATTTTCTTTTTGTTGATAACTCTAGTTTTATTCTATATGTGTTGGAGATGATTTTTTTTTGTTGACCACTTTAATTTTATCCCAAGCGTATTGGAAATTAAAATTATTTTTACTTTTTTAGTTCGGTTTTCTAATAAAGCGCGTTGTTTTAGTTTTTTAAAACTATTTTTTATTTTTTAGTTTGAATATTTTACAGAATAAGATAAAAATATAAATATCTTTAAATTCGATCTTATTGTAGTATGAGCTAAAAGTAATACTCTTCTAAAAACAAATCCTCCCAGCTGGATTTGAACCAGCGACCTATAGATTACTGAAATTATATACCACCAGAGTTCACCGCTTTACCAACTGAGCTCTTAGAACGATTGACAAAAAGTCGACAAGTCCGCAACCTATTATACCAGTTTTAATTTTTTTGATTTTCTGATGATTCTGGCCAGGATTTTAGAAACAAAATATGAACATTTTGTATTGTCACAGGTCCTTTACAAGTATACAAAGTTCTAAGTCAATCCAATGTTTCTAAGTGGGTGAAAATCGTGTTCAAAGATTCCGTTACATAGATACAGACACTTTTTTTGATTTTCTGACGATTCTGGCCAAGATTTTAGAAACAAATATGAAAATATTGTATTGTCACGGGTCCTTTACAAGTATACAAAGTCTCAAGTCGATCCAATGTTTCTAAGTGGGTGAAAATCGTGTTCAAAGATTCTGTTACATAGATACAAAGAAACTTTTTTTGATTTTCTGGCCAGGATTTTAGAAAAAAAATTAAATGATCGTATTGTCACAGGTCATTTATAAGTATACAAAATTTCAAGTCGATCCAATGATTTTAAGTGGGTGAAAATCGCGTTGAAAGATTTCGTTACATAGATAGATAGATAGATAGATAGATACAGGTCAAGCTAATATAAAGCGTGTAATAATGACGTTATAGCCTAAGAAACATAAGTAAATGGTATTTGTAAGATTGACAAAAAAGAAAATACTGTGATTAAATTAAAAATGTATCTTATTGGATACATTGATTTCATTTATTTAATTTTGTTTTTAGATCTATAGAAAGACAAACGAGTAAAAATTACTTAAATGTATGTCAAATTACGCAATAATGTATAATAATAACACAGTTTAACATGAATTTATTTTCCTTGCGGTCCGGAACATTTACATAACTGGCACGAGAAAATATTATATTGACAATTTAAGGGTTAAGACATCGAATTTTGAATGCTCAGGCAGCTCGGCGATCTCGCACGTTCTCTCACCATGACGACCATTCTGCTCTGGCGGCGCGTTAGACTGGAATAGCCCAATTTTTAGAAGTTTTTTAGGCGTTTAATTGTTTTTTACGTACTCTTGATTATGTGTGGATTATAGAGTAATCCTCCAAGAACAAAAAGTACTTTGTACATTTGCTGCGGGACTATTATTGGCTATATGGGTGGCATATTACTGAGGTACCTGTTTTTTTTCCTCCATTTTCACGAATTGTGCAGAAAGTTATATATATTTTTATACAAACATTTTCATGATAAATAGACGTTATAAAAGGCTACATTATAAGCCCCATAAACTTTTCTGCAACGATTACAGGCCAAGTAATACAATGGTGAAAAATTGCAGTACTTCGTCGCTTTTAATTTTTTTGGCAAAGCGTTATGAACCAATTTTATATGTTCCTAATAGGGGTGTGTTAACATAAATGCAAAAGTAATAAAACGTACAGCTTAAATAAACCAATAGGCTATGTTTTGTCCTTTTAGCGTTATAAATGTAATTTTTCCCAAATTAAGTTTTTTCTTCATAGCTGAGAAGTGAAACCAATTTTGACACCTTTATTATTTTTTGTACCTTTTTGACCCCACGTCATTTTTCAAAACATATGCATTGAATTCCTGCGATTTTTTCGCGTTGAAAGTGGTCAGAAATTAAAAAAATCTAATTACCCTGGCCTATAATTCTATGCTCGTACAGGACCACTTCCGGGTGGAAGGAGAGATCGCGGTTCTTTTGCGAGTGTTGTAATAACATTCAGTGAAAGAAAATTTGTAAATACTAAAAATAAAAAAAAAGTAGTACTGAGTCATGGCGGCATTACTACCACATATTAAGAATGTTTCTTGATAGACTGACCTATGAAATCCTGGAATACCACCCAACGGGAAAGATGTATCAAGGTTGACTCGAAGAAGGTGGAGAGAACAAATTCACAACTTGATGTTGAAGACGGAACAGGCCAGTTGGTCTAAACTGTGAAGCTATTGATAATGATATGTAGTGCTACAGAATCAGCAAATATTTCTTTCACCAGGGTTTAGACGTTTTCAATAGCTGCTCTGTTTTGCAGAGTACCAACTAGAAGATCGTGAATAGAAAGTTACGGCCAACGCGAGTTCAAATTTTGTTTATGAATGGAATAACTTTTAAAAAATATCCATCTTTTAAGGTCCTATATGCGATTATAACGTAAGATCCTATACCTTACTACCTTATGTACTGTCTTCTTCTTCTTCCGTATGCAGTATTGGGTGATGATGCCCGTTCTGCGACTACAAAAACAGATCTTTCCATCGGTTGAAGGGTCTTCCGACGTCTCTTTTGCCTTTAGGGTTGAGGTGGTAAATCATCTTTGGTAAACGGGCATTTGACATTTCTTGTAGTCTTTCGAGTATTTAAAGTTGTCCCCATTATAGGTTACCAGCCTATAGTTGGGTAAGTTCAGTGGTAGAGTTGCCACATCAATGCCTCTTCGACAGGCACGCTTTTCTGTAGGGTATGCTCCCTTAGCCTTTGAAGTTTCTCTTTCTCCGCAAGGTAGCGGTTCCTCTCTCTTCCCCTGAGTGAGGGTAGGGTGCCTCTTCCGCCAAATCTGCCGTATTAAGGGTATCCCTCTCCGCCTTCATTGCCGTTGAGGTCTTCACCGTTCCCTGCCAAGGGGCCCTCACATGGAACTATCAGCCTGGCCAGCTGAACCAAGGTTTTTTTACGAGGTGTTACTCCTCCCCCTCCTCCTTTCTCACCCGGGCTTGGGACCGGCAATGGCGGAGTCTGTCATATTAGTAAAACAAGACGTGCGAAATTATGTTTATAATTTCCGTATATCTGTTTCCTCAATATAGTTTTATATTGTTACCACATTTTCAAAATATTAACGCCGAAACAAAACAGACTACGATTATATCAAGTATGAAAGAGGTTAAGTCTTGGTAATCCGAAGAAATGGTGAAATATTAATAAGAGTTCATATTGAAGTTAATAATTTAATTCTGAATGGTCAATGATCTACATTCTGCAGTTTGTGCAATATAACGAAAGTCATTAAGAAACTCTTTCTCATATTATACGTTATAGAATAATTTTTACACGCTTCATATTAGCTTGACCTGTATATATCTATCTGTCTATCTATGTGACGGAATCTCTCAATGCGATTTTTACCCACTTAAAATCATTGGATCGTCTTAAAACTTTTTATACTTGTAAAGGACCCTTGACAATACAATAATTTCATATTTTGTTTCTAAAATCCTGGCCAGAATCATTAGAAAAAAATGAAAACTGGTATAATAGGTTGCGGACTTGTCGACTTTTCAGTCAATCGTTATAATAGCTCAGTTGGTAGAGCGGTGAACTCTAGTGGTGTATAATTTCAGTAATCAATAGGTCGCTGGTTCAAATCCGGCTGGGAGAATTTATTTTTTAGAAGAGTATTACTTTTAGCTCATACTACAATAGTATCAAATTTAAAGATATTTACATTTTTATCTTATGCTGTAAAATATTAAAACTACAAAATAAAAAATAAATAATAGTTTTAAAAAAACTAAAACAACACGATTTATTAGAAAACCGAACTAAAATATGAAAATAATTTGAATTTCCAACACGCTTGGGATAAAATTAATGTGCCAACAAAAAAATAATCTCCAACACATATAGAATAAAACTAGAGTTATCAACAAAAAAAATAATTTTACCATCAAAAGCACGGGGTGCTTTTTATGGTTTTTACATTTTCTTCTTAGAGACTTCACTTTTACCAATATCTGTTTATTATCAAATATATTAATTGATATGGTGCACCCCACGCTTTTGATGGTAAAATTATTTTTTTAGATAACTGTAGTTTTATTCTAAATGTGTTGGAGACTTTTTTTTTTGTTGACATTAACTTTATCCCAAGCCTGTTGGAAATTAAAATTATTTTTCATTTTTTAGTTCGGTTTTCTAATAAAGCGTGTTGTTTTAGTTTTTTAAAACTATTATTTATTTGTCCTATATTATTTGGCAGTAAGCTATAAGGTTCGATCCCTCCATATTACAGAATTTCCAATTGAACTCCACTTGGACTACTAGCTTTTCCATTCTTTCCCACTCATATCCAATATTTAACTTCTTCTTGTGACAAATTCCAGTTTATATTTTTGTGAAGACAGGATACCTAAGATGGTATTAAATTTTGAAGCGCATGGAAATAGGAGAAAGGGCAGACCAAAGTAACAGTGGGTTTCAAGGAGTGCATAGAAGTATGGTGTCGAGAGAATAGGGATTTATGGAAGAGTGAAATTTACAACGGGTTGTAGGAAAACTGCAGTATTGTAGAGAAATTCCTAATAAAGAAAAGAAAAGAATTATTTTTTTGAGTAAATATAAATTAATACTTTAATATATATACAACATATTATTGAAACATGGTTTTTGGTATAAAGTACGAATTATTTTTTTAAAAAAATCATCTGATATAGGCCAATGTTTATTTTTATTTTAAATTATTTAGGTCGATGTGATAATAATATAAGAATACTTCTTCTTCTCTTCCTGGTTTAGGCAAGAGTTGCCTGTTCCGTCTTCACTAATAGATCTAAGACCATCTCTTCCGAGGACGTCCGACATCTCTTCTTCCTCTTGGAAAATAATGGAGGATTTTACTTGGTAATCTACTTTCTTCCATTCTTTCTACATGTTCTTTCCACTGTATCTTGTTGTTAAATATCTTTTCTTTTATGGAATAGATCTGCAGTTCTTCGCGGATATCCTCGTTTCTTATCTGGTCCATTCTAGTGCAGCCTTTTACTCTTCTTAAAAATTTCATCTCGGCTGCTTGGATTTTACTTTCTTGTTTGGTAGTGGTAATCCAAGATTCATTCCCATACAAGAGGACAGGGACAGGTAGGCCTATTGTTTTATAAAATTTTAATTTTGTTTGTTTATGGGCTTTATTATTCAATGTTCTATTTATTGTACCACAAATAGCTAGAAAGTGATGTGTTTTGTGTTCAATATCTTTATCATACCCATAGCTGATGTCACATCCTAAATATAAGAATACGTATTTCCAATAATTTGCATATTGAGTTCAGTAAGGAGCTGCTCATGTTCTTGATATATCTACGTTAGGCCCATGGTTTTGAAATTCCTGGTCAGAATAAATTATCGAATTTTGAATAACATTTCACGATATTCGCCTGAACATGTGTTTGTAGTCTACGCATTTTACACACGTGTTAATATTATTCTGCGAATCGTAAGAAACGATCAGAAAATTCAATACACGGAAAATAATTTTTGTTGGTTTTAAATTCATACCGCTGAAACAGATAAAGGAATTAATTCAGATTTAACACTAATGTTTTTAATTTCTATGTGTATAATTGTTAAAAATAATGTAATGAAAATACGATATTCATTTGTTTAGCGCTGATCTGTCTTCTAATTGTCGTATTTAGACTCACTTATCAATGAAAAAATCACGATATTTAATTATAACATTTTTTTATCTTCTTTCATTATAGTCGGTGAAGGATGATAATGATAAGGATGATGGCCGGATGATTTTCAGGGACCGTTGGGCCCTAAGCTTCCTGACATTTGTCTTACAGGTGAGGAAACACCCCGAAAAAAAACCTCGTCCAGGAGCCTGTCCCGACCGGGGATCGAACACGGGCCCACTGCGTGACAAGGCAGCACGCTACCTCGAGACCACATCTGTGGACACTTTATATATATATATATATATATATATATATATATATATATGTGTGTGTGTGTGTGTGTGTGTGTGTGTGTGTATGTATAATTCAGCATTTGACAAGGTCCTTCATTGGTCTATATCCGCAGCCAACTATACCCGTTTGTATTCACGATGAATCCTTAACTTCATTTCGAATATTATTCTCTCCATATGCCTAAGCCTTCCTAATAGTTATTTTTATTCAGTATTTTCATAGTTAAAATTTTGAAAGCATTTATACTCTCACATTTCGAGCTATATGACTTATTCATAATAACCCCTGACACATTAACACTGACAATATTAAGATAATGAAATAAACTATGGAGATCATGTTGAAACCTTCTCTATTTTTCGTTCACATCCCTTGTGTTATAATATTTAAATTAAAGTAGTGTTTCTCAGATGCGTATTTATGTGTGTTTTACCTATTCGTGATTCACTCAGTGTATCATCCAAACATAATTATCTAACCAACTCACTCATTGGTTCTATTGAACCCGTAAGTTCATGGTCGGTCTAACATAAGCTCTCCATACATCCCTATCGTGAGTTAATGTTTTCCAATCATCCCTTGCATAATCTACTTCACTCAAATCATAGATAATGTTATACTCTGCCTCATTCTTGATCTACCAACTGGGCGTTTTCCCTCTGGTTTTCCTACAAAAAGCTTCCACGTACCTCTTTTAATCCCATTCGTGCCACATATCCTGCCCATCGCAGTCTACGAGACTTAACCAATCTTATTATATCTGGCTTCCTATACATACCATGTGGCTCACTATTATGTAGTTTTCTCCATTAAGCTGTTTGTTCATTTCTTTTTGGCCCAAAATGTTCCCAGGAACTTTATTCTCAAATACTCGTAATTTTCTTTTCTCCCTAAAAGTAAGAGCCCATGTTTTGCATCCATATAATATATGGGAGAATAACAGTTTTATATATTTTCAGTTTAATGTTCTTTAAAACGAGTTGGGACGAAAAAAGTCCCTGTAAAACTTAAGCCAAACATAACTTTTATAATTTACTTTATATATATATATATATATATATATATATATAATGTATGTGTGTGTGTGTGTAATTTAAAATTATGCCATAATTTGTATAGAATTTAGTGAGTTAGCCTGTATTTTTTTGTATATAAAAATAAAGAGAAGGAGATTGAATTGCGGCAGTTCTTTAGATTAAGTCAACGGCTCTACGATCAGATGATCTACAACCTCTCATTACGCAGGTTATTACACTATATTAAAATAATTATCGTTTACGATCGTGATTATAAATACATTTGAGTACAGCGCAAAAAGTGGACATCCGAATTTCGAACTAATTTTGAAATGAAGCTTAGGAACGTCGAAGATCAAAACATGAAACAAATTTGTGGGCCATCCAGAAACATAGCTGTAAAATAACAATTTATAAAGCACTATTCCCTATATTACCAGAATGAAGTGGTTGCCATTATGGTTGTCACTTCAGATTTGGTATTCAGATGTTAGTCCTGGGTGAAAACATGTTTTCTTCAATAGAGATGCGAAAATAGAATAAATATTTTATTGTAATAATAGTGCACTGTTGCATTTCCAAATGCTATATTTCCAAAATTACATAGCAAAGAGTTTGAAATTTAATAAAAATCACATCCTCGCATAGAGTTTCTTAAGAAAAAAATGGTTTAACTGAATCGATTGTCGATAATAATCGATACGTCATCGTACGTATTTCTCGAAAATGAACAACGCAAATTAGCTCTTACAAAATATTCAATAAATAATATATGTCACTTATTTATAACATAATCTTCGAAAGTTGTAATATAATTTATTAGAATACATGTATAATAACCTAAAAGCTAACCTAACTTATTTCAATTACTCTAACCTGTAAATGTAATAAATATAATGACATTTCGACAATATTAAATTGCAGGTATGCAAATAAATTATACTATATGTATAAGAAACTAAAAGCTAACCTAACCTAATTAATTATGTATAAGAAACTAAAAGCTAACGTAACCTAATTCAATTACTCTAACCTTTTTTTTTTTAGTGATGGTCCGCGCTTTATTTTAATACCAAATGTATACAGAAATTGGAATGTGTCGTATAGTAAACTAGTTAAATGTGTATTTTGTAGTGCATATAACATGTTATTTTACTGCTTTGTTTCTGGATGGTCCGCAATTTTTTGTTGTTGTGTTTTCATGTTTAATGGTCGTAAGCTTCATTTAAAACCAAAATTATCTCGAAATTCAGATGTCCACTTTTTGCGCCGTAACCATACATATTATCTGTTCCAAGAAAATCAAGGGATTGCAAAGAGGTCTTGACCTACTGGAAATATACTGTAGGAATTGGGGATTGACTGTAAATGTTAGTAAGACAAAAACAATGACCTTTAAAAATGGGACGGTTTATGGTAGAGCAGAGGAATGGAAATACAGAGATCAAGTACTTCAAAACGTGAAACATTTTGAATATCTTAGTACGACGTTGAAAATGAACGGAAAGTGGAAAAAAACATATTGATATAGCATTTATTTAAAGGGAGGGGACAACTTAACAGTGTACTCGGTATTCTGGGTCGAGTGCCTGATATTCCAGTCAGCACATTAGAAAAAATGTATGGAGCTATGGTCAGGCCAGTAATGCACTATGGTAGTGAGATTTGGGGTTTCCAAAGAACGGAAATACTAAATAAGGTATATACGCATTTTCTAAAGTATATTACAGGACTTAGTAAGTCCGTTTCTAACTGTGGAATTTTATATGAATTCGGGTCATTCCAGGACGACATTAACTGTAAAATTCGTGTACTCAAATACAGGTTGCGAGTAATCCAAGGTGAACAAACAATGCTTAGAGCAATTTGTTACGACCACCAAATTAAAAACATAATGTTAAATTTTGGGCAGACGAAGTTAGGAGAGAACTCCAAAAGATTGGGATGGGCTGGATATGGGAAAAAGGGACTGAAAATCGCAAGAACGTGGGGAGAAAAATAAGGAGGAGGTACTTAGATATAAACCAACAAGATACTTTCGCCGAATGTACAGGAAAACGCTCACTGTGTTTACAAAGAGACCTAAAACACGTCTGGGGAAAAGAATCGTATATACTCAACCTAGGATTTAAGGAGAGATCAGGGCTTGCTTGGTTTAGGCTATGGGCATGGAAATTTCTAAAAATTAGCGACGATCACGATATGCGAATATGTCCAATGTGCGGGAACTTTGAAGATGAGATACATATATTAGGAAAATGTAATGATTTAGAATATTGGAGACGTCAGTTATTACCGGAAAGATTTCTAAATTCAAATCGGGAAAGATTGGCATGCTACGAATTATTGGTAAATCCAGAAAATTGGATAAACCTCGGTAAATTTCTGGACAAAACGCGAAAAATAAGGACAACACTCATTCATGAATAAATATATGTTATCAAAATGCAATACCATTAATTATTAACAATTATATATAAATTAATTAGTGTATAATGCTGTTGTGTTATTATTTAATTGTAATATTAATGTGTTTTCGTTATGTAATTGTAATGTTAATGTTTTTTTAGTGTATAATGCTATTGTGTTATTACTTAATTGTAATATTATTGTGTTTCTTTATGTAATTGTAATGTTAATGTTTTTAGTGTATAATGCTATTGTGTTATTATTTAATTGTAATATTATTATTGTGTTTTCTTTATGTAATTGTAATGTTATTGCTGTTTTTGTTGTTTATTTTTCTTTACACTAGTACCAATTATTACTTTATTGTAACGGACTGTCAACAGCACGTACGGCCTACTGCCCGTGCGACCCATATTTGTAAATAATATTGTAAATATCTTACTTTTTGTCTAATAAAGTCCTACTACTACTACTACTACATATTAGGCCTATCAATTTTAAACATTTATAAATGAATAGCCGCTTAGAACAAAGTTGTATCACTTTCCCCCCCACACATGTAGAGTTTTACATTGAAAATATGTTAATGGAACTTGGGTTCTTTTTCTTTGTAAAATTTAACATTGTAAAAAGTGAGGATAAGACATTATTCCGGGCAGCTATCCAAATAATAATTTATTTTAGTTTCTCGCGCTATAACTTCCATATATTTATGAATATTTGAAGTGTTAATACCAAAATGATCTAGTTGGTAGCATTGCTTTCTGCAACGTCGGTCTATGTAACGTTACTTCTGATATCACTGTGACAGTTTCTTCCTCCCCCTCCCCCCATTCCAGCGTTTCATGGTTTGCTTTCCACATGGTCACTTTCGGGATGTAACCATAATTGTCCTGGTGTTAATTTGACCGTAGCAAGTAATTATATTGTGTTCACTTCTCTTTAACAATTGCGGTCAGGGAAACGCTTGCGGCTAGTTGTGGATAAGACAGTAACCGATCTGTGGATCTGACACTGGTAACCTGAGTGTATTAGAGGTTTGCATAACTTAAAGGAAGTTGGTTATTGAAATGTGCTGTGAATGCATTTGTTACTTAAAGGCTATCCACTTTTAAAGTGATCCTCACCCATGTGACCGGGTCGCTTTTCATTGGTTATGGACACTGACGTGCGTTGTAGAAGCAGTAAGTATGCGAAAAAATAGTTCCCTTCATTAAATAAAAATACGAGTATGTCCTCTGAATATACTTGTTATTCTTCGTGAATGAAAATAATAATATCAAAACTTAGAAAATATTCTAAAGTATATATAATCAATAATCGAAACTTAAAATAGTTTATTACATATGGATAATGCATTTGAGTCATGCTTCTGTTGATTCTGATGCAACAAAATGACGGAAGGTCGCCATCTAAATTTTTAAACACAAATCTGGCAAAATCTTTGACTATTGGTAAAAAAACAGTTATTTTAAATGTATTTCACAAGTTCAGTGAAAAATCTCACCATCTTTCTTGTAATCTACCCCATTCAACGATAACATGTCTTATATACTTCATACGTGCTCCCTGTCAATGTGACAGTAATTGTGGCGGAAGAATACAATTGGCGTTTGTTTATGTTAGGATCACTCTAAGAGCGAATAAGGTATAGTGTTAGGTATGTAAATCTAGTCAAGAGTCAGTTCTATCGTAATAAAAAAAATCCATACCATCTTCATTGCTATCGACAAACTCACGATACATAAAAATAAACCAATACAAAGTACTGTACGTCAAAAAGTCGTACAGATAGAAAGGTTGTGCGTTAAAGAACCCCCAGAATCGGAAACATATAAGGAATGTATCTTAATTCCCTTTACAGACTTTGAGAATCGGAAACATATAAGGAATGTAATTTAATTCCCTTTACAGACTTTGAGAATCGGAAACATATAAGGAATGTAATTTAATTCCCTTTACAGACTTTGAGAATCGGAAACATATAAGGAATGTAATTTAATTCCCTTTACAGACTTTGAGAATCGGAAACATATAGGGAATGTAACTTAATTCCCTTTACAGACTTTGAGAATCGGAAACATATAGGGAATGTAACTTAATTCCCTTTACAGACTTTGAGAATCGGAAACATATAGGGAATGTAACTTAATTCCCTTTACAGACTTTGAGAATCGGAAACATATAGGGAATGTAACTTAATTCCCTTTACAGACTTTGAGAATCGGAAACATATAGGGAATGTAACTTAATTCCCTTTACAGACTTTGAGAATCGGAAACATATAGGGAATGTAGCTTAATTCCCTTTACAGACTTTGAGAACCGGAAACATATAGGGAATGTAACTTAATTCCCTTTACAGACTTTGAGAATCGGAAACATATAAGGAATGTAATTTAATTCCCTTTACAGACTTTGAGAATCGGAAACATATAGGGAATGTAACTTAATTCCCTTTACAGACTTTGAGAACCGGAAACATATAGGGAATGTAACTTAATTCCCTTTACAGACTTTGAGAATCGGAAACATATAAGGAATGTAATTTAATTCCCTTTACAGACTTTGAGAATAGGAAACATATAGGGAATGTAATTTAATTCCCTTTACAGACTTTGAGAATCGGAAACATATAGGGAATGTAACTTAATTCCCTTTACAGACTTTGAGAATCGGAAACATATAAGGAATGTAATTTAATTCCCTTTACAGACTTTGAGAATCGGAAACATATAGGGAATGTAACTTAATTCCCTTTACAGACTTTGAGAATCGGAAACATATAAGGAATGTAATTTAATTCCCTTTACAGACTTTGAGAATCGGAAACATATAGGGAATGTAACTTAATTCCCTTTACAGACTTTGAGAATCGGAAACATATAAGGAATGTAATTTAATTCCCTTTACAGACTTTGAGAATCGGAAACATATAGGGAATGTAACTTAATTCCCTTTACAGACTTTGAGAATCGGAAACATATAGGGAATGTAACTTAATTCCCTTTACAGACTTTGAGAACCGGAAACATATAGGGAATGTAACTTAATTCCCTTTACAGGCTTTGAGAACTGGAAACTTATAGGGAATGTAACTTAATTCCCTTTACAGACTTTGAGAATCGGAAACATATAGGGAATGTAACTTAATTCCCTTGACAGATTTTGAGAATCTGAAACATAGGGAATGTAACTTAATTCCCTTTACAGACTTTGAGAATCGGAAACATATAAGGAATGTAACTTAATTCCCTTTACAGATTTTGAGAATCGGAAACAGGGGAATGTAACTTAATTCCCTTTACAGACTTTGAGAATCGGAAACATATAGGGAATGTAACTTAATTCCCTTGACAGATTTTGAGAATCGGAAACATAGGGAATGTAACTTAATTCCCTTTACAGACTTTGAGAATCGGAAACATATAAGGAATGTAACTTAATTCCCTTTACAGATTTTGAGAATCGGAAACAAGGGAATGTAACTTAATTCCCTTTACAGACTTTGAGAATCGGAAACATATAGGGAATGTAACTTAATTCCCTTGACAGATTTTGAGAATCGGAAACATAGGGAATGTAACTTAATTCCCTTTACAGACTTTGAGAATCGGAAACATATAAGGAATGTTACTTAATTCCATTTACAGACTTTGAGGGCGTTTAGTGGGGATCAAGACGGTTACGTTTAGCATAGGAACTCATGCCCGGAAACGTACCGTTTTCGCCCTACAGGTAAAATACCACAACACACGTTGCTCTCTCTGACGCCCGCTGCTTGCCGTTTGGTTCCACAAGAAGGGCTCGATATGACCTCGCTTACATCAACACGGATACGGTATCTCCATACCATTGTTCTGGCACACACGATCACCATTCTTGGCCTTGCAACAGCTGCCGCAGCCATAACCCGCGCCAAAAGGCATTTCCTCGGATGCCAATGCGGCCTCGTAAATCAGGGATTTCATAGGTAGTAGTATAGCGGGGTCAAGTCGAGAGAACGTACAGGGTTTTTGGCGCCGAAAATGAGCGAGAGTTGAATTGTGTTGTGGTATTTGGCGTGCGTGTAGCGGGAAAGTATACATTTCCGGACATGAGTTCCTATGCTAAACATAACCGTCTTCGTCCCTACTACATGTCCTCAAAGTCTGTAATGGGAACTTAATTACACCCTGTATGTGACAAAATTCTCCTTAATTCATAGGAATTGACCATCTGTCGCGTTTATATTATTAACAAGTTCTGCTCTTCATTATAAGAAGAGATCAGCTGATATGTAGGACCTACAGTGTCAGACATTTACTAGCAATACAAAAATATGATACTATATTTTTATTTTTAATGTAGTTAATAATTTAGGCATATAATAGTCCAAACACGGACATTAAGAGACTAAAGGAAATTCTGTATGGGGTGGATTTCTGCGCCACGCACGAAGGAAGTGGTGACATACATTACCTTCTTCTTCTTCACTTTACGGGCTAGGCAAATTGCCTGTTCCGCCTCACAGTCGTTCTGTCCATCTTTTCACTGAACCTCTTGGCTTGTAGCTAAATGCTGCTCTTGGCAATCTTGTTACATTAATTTTTTCTACATGTTCAAACTATTTATATCTATATTACTTAATGTTATTAAACAGTGGATATATATTTAACTCTGTTCGTATATCTTCATTCTTTATCCGATCCAATCTTGTGCAGCCTTTTGTTCTTCTAAGGACGTTCATTTCTACGCTTTGTATGCTACTTTGTAACTTTTTGGTCATTACCCAAGTTTCATTCCCATAAAGTAAGACAGGTACTGCCAGTGTTTTATAAAACTTCACTCCAGTATCTCTTCCCGTTTTGTTCTTTAATGACATAGACTGTACTGAAGCAAATTATGAACTAAGCAGTTTTGCGAAGCATGATTTTCACCACGAACAGTGTATGAATAAACGCTTCCATGACCCTAAGCCTGAATGTGCGTGTCAACTATGTGGAGATAAGCCTGACATATCTTGTTTTAACATATGTGAGAAGATAGGCCTCGCTCACATCATTCTGCAGAGCGAATTTACTTAAATTGATTGTACACTGTGGATACATTATTATTATTATTATTATTATTATTATTATTATTATTATTATTATTATTATTGTTATTATTATTATTATTATTATTATTATTGTTGTTGTTGTTGTTGCTTCTATATTAGACTTATGACCAATATCATGGGTTAGTGGTCAGCGTTTCTGACTACAGTTCATGAGATCCCGGGTTCGGTTTCCGGTCAGACCACGGAATTTTTCCTTAAGGGAATTATTCCTATGATTGCCGATGGTCTGGAATTTAGGTTAAGTTTGGGTTAAGAACTCGCCTGGCGCTTCATTATCATTTATTACCCATCCTATCGTCGGGATAACGTAACTCCGCCTTCCAGGTGCCCCAACCTAAGAAATGGATTACAATTCCGCCAATGCCAGAAAACGCCAGATCTGTCATAAAAAACAACCCTGTGGCATTAGATAAAAAAACAACAAAAACAGAAAGCATATTAGACTTAATTAATTATAGGTAATTATTAGAATGGTATGGTCATGAAAAAATGCCAGATTTGCAGTGGCGTGCGGTGGTCAGAGCAATTACACCAGCTGTATGACGAGAAAACGTGACTTAGGCCTATAGTTTATAAAAAATTCATTCCGAATTATTCAGTTTACAAATCTGTGGCCCCATGCGTGAAACCAATAACCCTGTTCTGAGAAAATGAAGATTCATGCATGGAGGTTTCCTATCTGAAGTGAACCTCCAATGTGTTGTCCATCTCTGCATCTTCTGTTTACCTAATTGTACAGCAATCAAAATTTGAGAGATGATAAATGACAGCTCCAATATTACATTAATAATATTAACTCTTTTTTTTTAATTTGAGGGTTATGGGTTTTATGCATGGTGCCACAGAAATGATATGATACTAAAATGCCTTGTATTTCTTTCTTTAGCTCCGGTAAATCTGGAGTTGTCCTATCTTGTTGTACGAGGTCATTTTTCTTATTGAAAGGTCTGCTGCACGAAAATGGCCTCGTTTGTAAATTATACAGATACTTACGTTAATTTTTACTACATTGTCAAATCAATGCCGACTACTTAATATTCACGGATGGGTCCAAAACGGCTAAGCATGTGGGAGCAGGTATGGTAGCCGAGAAAAACTCAAAGGAGGTATTTAACAATATGAAAAGACTTGACATAGAATGCTCAGCCTTCCAGGCAGAACTCCTTGGAATCCAAATGGCAGTTGAATGGATTGAACTACAAAAATATGTAACTTCAACATATGCTATCCACGTAGATTCACAAGCCGCTCTTTTAGCCATAGCCAATAGAAAACCAACAACCCTTTGGCGATCCAAATCAGAGAAAAGCTAATCGTACTCAAAAAGACGAGTAAGATTGACCTCCACTGGGTTAAAGGTCACGCAGGTCTTCGAGGGAATGAGAGAGCTGACTATCTGGCTAAAATAGCCGCTAGCTACAAAACTACTATCAACTACAACTCCATCCCTATAACACGAGGCAAGCAGTTATTAAAAGAATACTATGAAACAATCTGGAATTTAATTTATACCAAATCAAATGACGCCTTCCATACCAAAATGTTCATCCCCAACATACCTTATAGACTTTCTCTATCTCTATGGCCTAACTATATAACCACACAATTTCTCACCAACCATGGACTATTTAAATCCTACCTACACAAAATGAACAAAACTGCTTCACCTTATTGCAACTGCCCAGAAAAATCACTGCAGACTGCCCACCATCTGATGACTGAATGCAACATGTTCTCCAGAGATCGACCAGCTATACTACAAAGTGCTACTCCGCCAAATATTCTGAAGTTCCACTTTAACACAGTCAACGTTGCAGAATTTCTTACGAGGATCTTCCGTCAACTACAAGAACAACTAGAACAATAATTGAACAATTGTAAAACTGTAAATATCCCGTGATATACCATTGGTGAAACACGGGTTGTAGCATATATGTAAAAAAAAATCACATTCATCAGTAACTCGTAAAAATGTAATAATAATGCGTTTGAACGAACTCAGTGTCGATACTAAATTCAACTGTTGCTATCACAAGTACACGTTCGTAACGATCCAATCGTTGTTATTCAGTTATACAATATAAATAAAGCTTCTTAAATCAACAAGTTGGTATAGTTGACAAAACGTACAGCATAATTTTATTTTATTTTTATTTTTTTGTATTTTGTAAAAATGTGACTAACATTAATTAAATATTATAAATTAAGAAATGTTATTTCGAAAAATTCCATTATTGAGGAATTGGCGTTTCCAACATCAGCTAATCAGGTTTTTTTTCATCAGATGTATTCTTATTCGAGTTGTGACGTTAACTGGGTACAGCTAGCTAGTAACCAATACATATCAATGGAACAATGGAATAAGACACAAGCTGCATCTAGTGGATTATCGCTGGATGAGGCAGGGCAGGCAGTGATGCAATTCGCTTGCACCAGGCTTGCACGGATTCATCTGTAGCGCAATAGCTGGTGGGGATAACATAGAGGAAACACTCTGTGTGTTTCTCTGTGGAGATAATGTGAATACGCAGATGGCTCCGTCAAACCGAATGCGATATATGTCTGCTGGCGCGGCGGGAATTTTGAATTTTTATGTTTACGCGTAATTGATTTGAATGCAATTTGACAAATATATTATTTTTTATTTCGAAATTAATATACTAATTGGCCCAGCAGTGCTGGGGTAGCTTGGGTTGAATGCACGCCGCTGCAGATTTGAGAATACCTTAAGAGTGTTTGATTAGACTCTCCAATGAAGAAAGAAGGGTTGTCGGTCAATAACACTAGCCAACAAAATTTTACTTTCTTTCTGTAACTGGCATAGAAACAGCTCATATTTATGTTTTCGGGTGTGTTGATAACGAAAATGTTAATGAAAATGCAAGATTAGCTATCGTTTTGAAGTTATACTAACTTTTCGTTATTGCTTATATGAGCTTATGCATGTACTCGTATTTACCTTGTTGTTATCCATTGGTGGAAGACACTGAAGGCGCAACTACTTTGCCTGACATTTGTAATTTTTTGCTGGTAATTTTCTAATTAGTGTCCAGCAGTAATCAGCTAACATTGATGCACTCCACTTTCCCTGGTATCTCATTTTCATGCTCGAAATTTGCTGGTGTAAGCGTTTCCCGTGCACGTTGCTTACATCACCACAGTTGTCAGAAAAAAAGTCCAAGTGCGAATCTAAGAAATGTAACTTTAAGGACATGTTACACCCCAGTCTATCGTAGCAGTGCAGAAGATTTTTTCACAATATCCTTATAGTTTTCTGCCCTCTTATTTGCTAGAAAGTTTGTTGACACTTGATCACAGGTATCCCTAGCTAACTTTTCATTACCTGTCACAATGGTGTTGATATGATCATCTTTGTACATTTTCCATATCTGGGGACCCACAAAAATTCCCTCTTTTTTTGTCTCACTAAGCCGTGGAAATTTCTGGCGCAAAAAGATAAATACTACCCTAGTTGTGTCCATGGCCTTAACGAAGTTTTTCATCAGGCCCAATTTTACATGAAGAGCAGGGAGAATTACGTTCTTGGATTCGACAAGTGCTTCTTGCATAATATTGTGAGGTATTGTTCAAGTGATTAATACTTAGGCCAATATTTCATTTTATAGTGATATGCTATGGCGCAGTATAGCCCTGTTGTAGCCCAAGTAGTATGGCTATGATTTTCAGATCCCCGGAAATCTGTCATTTAAACTTGTCATAATTCAATCGCAATAACAATTGTTTCTTGTTAACTTATGTTTCTTTCATGTAAGGTGTATACCCAATCGGAATCGATGGTAACACGTTGTCATTATGCAGTAGGACACACTTGAGACTTATTTTGGAGGAGTCGATGAACAACCTCCACTCAATACTTTTATAGTTAATGCCCATAGCTGCCATTAGCCCAAAGGAGAGTAATGTAATTATTGACTTTAAAATTTTCTATTAAAGTTTACGTTTTTGAAGCGCGGATGCGTTGTAAAACACGTTACGTATAGTAATATGCTCTTATGCATCGAGACATAGGGGGTAATGATGTCATCACTTTGGCGTTACTTTTGCACATAGAAGTTTGAAATTTTGCACACACATTGCGTACACCTCTTAGTATATTTCAGTTGATTTCGAAATCTGTGCGTTAACACAGGGGGTTGCAGGGGGCCCGAAATTAGAAACAGAAAAAATCCCTATTTCAATCAATTTTTCCAGCCACGGGTACATGAAGGGGGTATTTGAATTGTACTGTTTAAGGGACTGCTCTTTTCTGAAGAGAATGAGGTTCGAAGCGTGTTCCTAGGATAAATAGTGATGTTGCTGTAGCTGCTTGCCTGAAATTAACCTAAACAAAATCATAATTTCGAAGGGTTAAATGCACCCCATTTAACTTGGAAATGAGAGCTAATTCGAGGTTTTCACTGTCGTTTCCGTTATCAGTGTGGTCGATATACTTACGAAACATTTACTTCATTCCAGTTACATTTTCACTGTTGGCTTGTGTAAATACATGGGTACAATAACCTACATAAAATATCAATAGTGGAGAAGGAATTTCAGGAAAAAAGAATGAAAATATAGGAATTAATGGAGGGAAAAAGTACTTTAAACTTTAATACAGTGGACACTTTGGATACATTGTAACCCTGTTAAAATATAAAAAAATATTATTATTATTATTATTATTATTTATTTATTTATTTAAACTAACTCATTCACTCACTGGCACTCGAAGATTCATGTCGGCTTTCCATACATACCTATCATGAGCTAATATGTCCAATCATTCCTTGTATAATTTACCTCCGTAAAATCATTCTTGGCCTACCCTCTGGATTTCTTAAAAATAGTTTCCATGCCCATCTCTCATTCCCTAAATCCCCTGGATTTCTGCAAGAAATTTATATGTATACCCTTAGACAAAAAAAATGAGTCATCTCTTGATTCTATCAACCGATCGGGGAACTTCGTGAGCTCTCGCAGAAGCCTTATTCACATTAACACGTTTTCAGCAATTGTACTGTGGTGTTTGCTAGTTAACGTAGTGCACACTCAAGTAACATAAAAGAGAGAGCTTGCTTTTGTGTGTTTCCGTGGTCGAGCGGTTTGACACACAACATCTGCGTTCGGAAGCTGACGGGTTCGATTCCCGTTCTACTTTTTTTTCTTTTTTTTCCCTGAATGTTAAGATAGCATTTCGCCTGTAATATAGTTTCATATTTAATTTTATATTTGAGTTTTATGGCTTTAATGCACACAAAACACATAAATGAAAACCTTCTAATAATTAAATGAAGAAAGGAAATATCTTCTAAAATGAAAAACTTTAACAAAAACAAAATCAATATCGGGTGTATGAATCCTCAGCATCTATTGCCGCCCTCAATCTGCGGGGCATTGATGCACAAAATGTCTACAGGCACGTGGACAATCGGCTAGATTATCCCAGGCGTCTTGAATTTGTGCCCATAAGCCATCTTTCGTTTTTCGTGCATCTGCAGGCCAATTAGAGTTCATCTCTATTTTCATCTTAGCCCATACATTTTCGATTGGATTCAACCTGGTGAATAGCGAAATTTGATTTGCCTTCTCATTTAACAATGAAATCAAATTTCGCTAAACATATTTCAGAATGCGGCCACAGTTTCAACAATATCGATAATACAATGTAAATTATACACAAAGAAAACAACAGACACAAAATTAACATTTTACAAGAAATCAAAATGATCAAGAAGGCCAAGACATACAGTTAATTCAATACTACTACAACAACTCCAGAAGATGAAGCATGCATCGGATGGCCTAGAGTGAAATCAACGAAAATTTTAGATAGTTGAGGAAGGCGGTATTATACAAGGTAAAAATAAATAGTAGTTTAAACAAACTAAAACAACACGCTTTATTAGAAAACCGAACTAAAAAATGAAAAATAATTTTATTTTCCAAAACGCTTGGGATAAAATTAAAGTGGTCAACAAAAAAATAATCTCCAGCACATCTAGAATAAAACTAGAGTTATCTACAAAAACAATAATTCTAATATGAAAAGCGTGGGGTGCTCTATATCAATTAATACTTATATTTGATAATAAACAGATATTGGTAAAAGTAAATTCTCTAAGAAGAAAACGTAAAAACCATGAAAATCACCCAACGCTTTTGATGGTAAAATTATTTTTTTGTAGATAACTCTAGTTTCATTCTAGATGTGTTAGAGATGATTTTTTTGTTGACCAATTTAATTTTTTCCCCAAGTATGTTGGAAATTAAAATTATTTTTTTATTTTTTAGTTTGGTTATCTAATAAAGCGTGTTGTTTCAGTTTTTTTAACTATTATTTTTTTTTAATTTTTAGTTTAATTGATTGTTATAAACCGGAATCCCATGAAAATTTAATTGCTTAGCACTTTTCTAAAAAAACCTCCGGCCCGGATTTGAACCAGCGACCTATTGATTGCTGAAATTATATACCACTACAGTCCACCGCTCTACTAACTGAGCTCTTACAACGATTGACTAAAAAGTCGATAAGTCCACAACCTATTACACGGGGTTTTGTTTTATATTTTCCGATTATTGTGGCCAGGATTTTAGAAAAAAATTATGAAATTATTGTATTGTCGTGGGTCCTTTACAAGTATACAAAGTTTCAAGTCGATCCAATGTTTTTAAGTGGATGAAAATCGTGTTCAAGGATTCCGTTACATAGATACAGGTTCGTTACATAGACAGATACAGGTCAAGCTAATATAAAGCGTGTAAAAATAAGTAATTTAACATTGTTATAACCTCAACGGTATAAAAAAATTATGAACTTAAAAAGTATAGATTAATTCAAATGTCGAAATAAAATGTATTTAATTCATAAAACGTTTTAATACAAATATCACGAATAAAAACTGCGTAATTGAAGACGCGAACCTGCGATCTTCAATAACAGAACCAGTGACCGCGTGCTTTACCGCTGAGCTATCGGGACACGTAGAAGAGTCTTCAGTTGATGGCACATAACACAGTAGCTCAGGGACTGCACAATTATGACTAGTTTCCTAGTTTGAACCCAGCGCTGTGCCGAGTATGACTTAGAAGAAATGTGCGTTCAAGAGATGACTCATTTTTTTTGTCGAAGGTTGTACATAATTGATTTCTCTCATTCGCCTGTCAGTTCGTTTCTTAGGTCCAAAAATTGTTTAAGCACTTTATAGTATAACGAACATTGTAGAAACGATATAACATAACGAATACAAGCAATTATTTAGAGTTTGTGCTTTGTTTTCCTCAACTCTTCGCCCTATAATTCATATTATCTTTGTTTTAATACAATATGGTAATTTAAATATACCGGGGACAAGATATTGCCTTATCGTGATCTTGACCACTTAATATACCAACTATATGGTCTGATGTACACCCTTCGACAAAAAAAAAAGGAATCATCTCTTGAACGCACATTTCTTCAAAGTCATACTCGGCACAGCGCTGGGTTCAAACTAGGAAACTAGTCATAATTGTGCAGTCCCTGAGCTACTGTGTTATGTGGCATGAACTGAAGACTCTTCTACGTGTCCCGATAGCTCAGCGGTAAAGCACGCGGTCACTGGTTCTGTTAATGAAGATCGCAGGTTCGCGTCTTCAATTACGCAGTTTTTTTTCGTGATATTTGTATTAAAACGTTTTATGAATTAAATACATTTTATTTCGACATTTGAATTAATCTATACTTTTTAAGTTCATAATTTTTTTATACCGTTGAGGTTATAACAATGTTAAATTATATATTTTTACACGCTTTATATTAGCTTGACCTGTATCTGTCTATGTAACGAACCTGTATCTATGTAACGGAATCTTTGAACACGATTTTCATCCACTTAAAAACATTGGATCGACTTGAAACTTTGTATACTTGTAAAGGACCCATGACAATACAATAATTTCATAATTTTTTTCTAAAATCCTGGCCACAATCATCGGAAAATAAAAAAAATAAAAACCTGTGTAATAGGTTGCGGACTTATCGACTTTTTAGTCAATCGTTGTAAGAGCTCAGTTAGTAGAGCGGTGGACTGTAGTGGTATATGATTTCAGCAATCAATAGGTCGCTGGTTCAAATCCGGGCCGGAGGTTTTTTTAGAAAAGTATTAAGCAATTAAATTTTCATGGGATTCCGGTTTATGACAATCAATTAAACTAAAAATTAAAAAAATAAATAATAGTTTAAAAACTGAAACAACACGCTTTATTAGATAACCAAACTAAAAAATAAAAAATAAATAATAGTTTAAAAAACTAAAACAACACGCTTTATTAGAAAACCGAACTAAAAAATAAAAAAATAATTTTAATTTCCAACACGCTTGGGGAAAAAATTAAAGTGGTCAACAAAAAAATCATCTCTAACACATCTAGAATAAAACTAGAGTTATCTACAAAAAAATAATTTTACCATCAAAAGCGTTGGGTGATTTTTATGGTTTTTACGTTTTCTTCTTAGAGACTTTACTTTTACCAATATCTGTTTATTATCAAATATAAGTATTAATTGATATAGAGCACCCCACGCTTTTGATATTAAAATTATTGTTTTTGTAGATAACTCTAGTTTTATTCTAGATGTGTTGGAGATTATTTTTTTGTTGACCACTTTAATTTTATCCCAAGCGTTTTGGAAAATAAAATTATTTTTCATTTTTTAGTTCGGTTTTCTAATAAAGCGTGTTGTTTTAGTTTGTTTAAACTACTATTTATTTTTACCTTGTATACTACCGTCTTCCTCAACTATCTAAAATTTTCGTTGATTTCACTCTAGGCCTTTCGATGCATGCTTCATCTTCTGGAGTTGTTGTAGTAGTATTGAATTAACTGTATGTCTAATAGAGGGTTTTGCTTATTAGGCACATTTTCGTTGAGAATGTTTGTATTCTTGGCCTTCTTGATAATTTCGATTTCTTGTAAAATGTTAATTTTGTGTCTGTTGTTTTCTCTGTGTATAATTTACATTGTATTATCGATATTGTTGAAACTGTGGCCGCTTTCTGAAATATGTTTAGCGAAATTTGATTTCATTGTTAAAGGAGAAGGCAAATCAAATTTCGCTGTTCACCAGGTTGAATCCAATCGAAAATGTATGGGCTAAGATGAAAATAGAGATGAACTCTAATTGGCCTGCAGATGCACGAAAAACGAAAGATGGCTTATGGGCACAAATTCAAGACGCCTGGGATGCTCTAGCCGATCGTCCACGTGCCTGTAGAAATTTTTTTGCATCAATGCCCCGCAGATTGAGGGCGGCAATAGATGCTGAGGATTCATACACCCGATATTGATTTTGTTTTTGTTAAAGTTTTTCATTTTAGAAGATATTATTTCCTTTCTTCATTTAATTATTAGAAGGTTTTCATTTATGTGTTTTGTGTGTGCATTAAAGCCATAAAACTCAAATATAAAATTAAATATGAAACTATATTACAGGCGAAATGCTATCCTAACATTCAGTAAAAAAAAAAAGTAGAACGGGAATCGAACCCGTCAGGTTACGAACGCAGATGTTGTGTGTTAAACCGCTCGACCACGGAAACACACAAAGGCAAGCTCTCTCTTTTATGTTACTTGAGTGTGCACTACGTTAACTAGCAAACACCACAGTACAATTATTGAAAACGTGTTAATGTGAATAAGGCTTCTGCGAGAGCTCACGAAGTTCCCCGATCGGTTGAAAGAATCAAGAGATGACTCATTTTTTTTTTGTCTAAGGGTGTACATGAAACCTTTTATTACACTACTCTATTCTACCAATAAATATTATTGATAAATTAAATTGTCCACCGCTGTGATCTCGAGGTACCGTCGTTGTCTTGTACGCAACGGACCCGGATTCGATCCCCGGTCGGGACAAGTTTTCTGGGAGATGTTTTTTTTTGTCACTTACAAGAAAAATTCCAGGAACCTTGAAGGCCCAAACGATCCCCGAACATCATCTGGCCTTCATAATCATGAATATCATGTTCGTTATGTTTAATATGAATGTGCGATTGAATGACGTTTCGTTTTAAATGTTTGTATTGTCTTGGAGGAGGCCGTAGCTTGAGCTGATCAATCATTCTGGGGAGGCACTCCATGTCCTTGAATAATCCTAAAAGTATGTATGTAATATTTGCTCATATCTCAGAAGATATTAGTTTTAGTGCCCATGTTTCAAATAATTTGTACTTTTTGTCTAATGACATTTGATTCACTATAACTCCACATTTTTCACAATATCGTCTAAAGATGCTGTCTATTTACTTTAATGTTGTTCAACACTTGGTGGGATATTTTCTTCGGCTCCGATCATTTGTCCCGTCAATTATTTTTTAGTGCAATGAAAGTCTACGGATTCGTAATATATACTTTAGAAACTTACTACTATATAAAGGCGATATTTATAAATTGTGGTAAATCCAATATTTTTTTTTATTCTTATGATAAAATTGTCTTTAAAAATGGGAGTCTTATTTTGAACACTCATTACAATAGCAGATATCTAATATACTCTAATACAGTTACAATATTGGGTATTTCAGATACCGACCTCTCAGAAATATCTCTCACAGAATTACATTTTCCTTCACAAAGTTGCCAGTTTTTCATTTTCTAACGCTAAGCTTGGATTGTCTTTAACATTTCATGATTTCTAACTGGTGTGAGTGCACATTTTTTGTCCATCCGCTGCATAATTACTGCGTCTAATCCGTATCGTGCGACAAAAGACGGAGGCGGAAACTGTCTCCAAACTTAAACCCTCATTCATTATAAAACAACGCCACCTGCCTTCAAAGGTTCTTTCTAGTAAACAATATTTCATTATGAACGAGATATCCATTTGGTTTTAAATCAGTTGTAATAATAATAATAATAATAATAATAATAATAATAATAATAATAATAATAATAATAATAATAATAATAATAATAATTAATAATAATAGTATTATTATTAATATTATTATCTTCTTCTTCCTTCCAAGTATTAGGCCAAGGCCTGTTATGATCCTATAGAAAATTTTCCCTCCAGCGTTCCATAGGACGACCCAGAGATTTTCGTCCTCTTGGTATATAATTATAAACAACTTTGGGGATCCGATTTGAACTCATTCTTTCAAGATAGTGTTTCCAATTTAGTTGGTACTGTTTAATACTATATTCCAAAATTTACGTAGCCTTCAATTCTTTTAAGATATCGGTGTTCCTTTTGCGATCCCATCTGGTGTAACCCGCTGTTCTGCGCATGAATCTCATTTCTCAAGCCTTTATTCTGCTTTCAATTATTATTATTATTATTATTATTATTATTATTATTATTATTATTATTATTATTATTATTATTATTATTATTATTAGAGAAACTTTAAAGGACTGGGAAATAGAGGAAGAAATGTGTTATAGTATAGACGAATGGAGGAAAAATATAAAACGATATAGAAGTGAAATCGTTGGTGCCGGAAAATCGTATCAACATTGTTAAAACCGGAGATATATATATATATATATATATATATATATATATATATATATATAAATTACGTGTCACGTTGTTTGTCCGCGATGGAATCCTAAACTACTGAACCGATTTTAATAAAATTTTGCACACTGTGTGCTGTTTGATCCAACTTGACAGCTACGGTTGTTTATAACTAAATTTATAGTCGCATTATTTTTTATTGCAAATTATTTGTTTATTATTTAACAAAGAGTTATAATTATTTGTGAGTTCCATACGATTTTAACAGATGACGGTGTAAGGTAATTGATTTATTATTTAACAAAGAGAGATACAGGTGGCTGTGCTTTTTGTTGCAACCGCGAATTTCAATTGAATTACAAATATTGATTATTTCATAATTTAAGTGTGTTCAGTGTTTATTTTTTTCAATATATTGATAATAATATTAATTTCGTGTGTAAGTATTAGTTTTAAGTAATCTGGCTGAAAGACAGCAACTTCATTTAAATTTAACTGGACCGAGAAGAGTCATTGAACAATATGGCGAATCAGTTCTAGAGACCATGAATGATAAGATATCAAGTGAATTTTCGCAAATTGGTATAGGCCTATGTGACATAAATCTTACATTTAAGAAGAATGTCAATTTAAAAACATATGAAGGTTCTAAGGAACGGAATAACAGAACTGTAAGTAAGTCTGTTAGTTATAATAATATGCCTAATATTACAGAAACAATCTCCATGCCTCAGTTAAATGAAAAACAAGATGACTATAATATATCACAAGATGATATTACTATACAGAGACTTCTTGATGATAATGAGAATCCAAACAGGCAACAAGTTCGTAGAAAAAAACGACATTATAATGAAATCAGCAAGCCCCCTCAAAATATTCCATCAATAAATGTATATAATCCTTATGATACACTTATGGATGATACTGAGAATGCAGACAACATAAATTTATCTCAATCAACAAAACCATACGGAAAAATTAACGTAAAAATAGTTAAAGGCGATACGAAGTTCGCCGGGCCATCTAGTCTAATATATAAATATGAATGTTTGTTTTTCGTACTTTATGCGCGGCCATACCGTTGACACTCAACTCCTACATCCTTTAAAATCATACTTTATAGTGGAAAACGTAACAAAAAAGTAGTTCTTTGGACGCTTAAATGGCTTAAAAATACAAAAAATTAATGTACACAGAATTGAATATCTCAAAAAGCTCTACAAAAAAGTCCGCGACAGCATAAGTTTATCTCTTACGGAAAACTCACAATAACCATTTTTATCTTTCACTGGTACCAAGAAGATCGAGACAAGTACGTATATTCCTGTGCAAGCATAGCAGCACTTGACGGGTATTCTTTTACGGATAACTCACAATAACGAATTTTGTCTTTGGCTCATTTATGCCAAGAAGATCGAGATAAGTAGATTCCCGGGAAACTTTACTTGTATGGATTATAATGATGATGTGTAAGAAGAGGTAAAAATAAGAAGTTAAAAGAGGCCGAGATTAGTGTCGAATCTATAGTTTTCGGAGTAGCTATACTGATTGGTCACAATCTCGATGACTTTAAGTCCAAGTTTGATCCCTATCACTCCAAGGGTGAAGGGATGAATCCATCCATCCATAGTAATTCTCCTCGAGGACAGGTTTTTCACTGCAATCATAGCATTTTCATGCTATGCTTTGCAGTTTTACTAGGTGTTATAAGCCCAAATGGAATTCTTAGGCTTAAAGGACCTTCGGGACTTGGTAAATCTGGTAGCGTGTTTATCTAGCCGAGCGTTAGTATGAGGATGTACAGTTATGTATGTTTTGAAATAAACAAATGGAGTCTTATTTTAAACTATTTTATTACTCAAGTATAAATAATTAGAATCCTTAAGTATTCTAGCCCTAAATAACTAATCTAAGCCTATATTAAAAAACTACAGTACTTTCTGGGGTTTGAGAGAGCGGGAGTTGTGGAAGTTATAAATCTACCCTAATCTACATGTTAAAAAATGTTATATCCCTTTTTGAAAATTTAACATCAAAATAGTTAATTTACTTGATTCCCTTCCCAAAGTACAGAATACATATTAAGAAAAATGGCCGGTGACTTACCCTTCAGCAGTTTACACACACAGACACGATACCCTCACTTCTCAAGTATTATATACTCAATTTGACCTCTAGTTACCCTAACTGTACTCACTAACATTCCAATAAACTAAATGTAGGGATGTTTACAGTTAGCTAAGCAAAACTTTGCTCTGAACTATATCATGTCTAAACTCTATTTCAACAGACTTTGCATGTCTAAACTCTATTTCAAAAGACTTTGCTTGAATAATTAAAATAATCTATAAAACAATTAAAAATCTATATAAAAGACTATATATTCATAACACTAGGGAATTATAGTTGTGGTAGCTTCCCGTAGCTTTCCACATCGGTGAAGGAAAACTGTAATAAATAAAAAGATAACAGTTACAGAGAATATTATTCGATCAATTTTTTCGAGGCCGCTTAACTGATAGAATTGTGAGAAGGGATAACAAAATAAATGTCCTAAATGGCCGATATTAGCAAGAGTTGCTAGTCTTACTGATGACAGTGTAGATGTTATGTAAGCCCAAGTTTGAGCCCTAAAATTCTTATATGGGTGAGAAGGGGTGAAAAATGTCCAAAATTGCTATAATTAGGGGCCTACTGTCTATAATTCGGAGTTAAAGCTTATTGATCACAGTCCCGATAATATTTAAAATTTAATTCCGGGATTTGTGCCCGGAAACTCTAACCCTAAACGTTAGTGCGATACCATCATCGCTAACTAGGCTTCCAGTGCAAATATTAAATTTCCTTTCCTTATATACAACTCTCTATCATAATGGGGACAACGCACGCAATGGCATCATACGGCTTTTACAATAAGAAAGCATTTTTAATGAGAATATTTTACTTTAATGCAGTAATGCTCTTTATTCGGGTGTTATAATTAAATTTTGATATTTAGCAAAATAGCCAAATATGTATATTCCTGTTATTATGATTAATTTACTGGTATTTGAAACAATTTTTTTCGCGATAGTGCGTTTTGTCGTACTTACAGCAACAGCGACCACGATTGAAATTTCAACATCCTACATTTCGGGTTGCTATACTGTAATATTAAATATTACAAACCATGTGCGGAAAATAAAACCACTGCCCTCTATGTGTACTAAGTACAATGTAAAGTAAAGTAAAGTGGTCCCACAACAGGTCTCAGGAGGCCCTTGTGGTAGTAGCTCCCACTTTTTCTAGACAATCGGCACTTTATGTCAGCCGGGTTGTCAGTCCTGCCTGACGGCCGCCTTTAGCCCCAGAACAAGCGTCTGGTACTCATTTCCGTTAGAGGCTGAGTCGACCCCAGAGTCATAGTGCCGACGTAAGGTTTGGCTCAGTTTAAAAATATTGACCCCAACGGGACTTGAACCCTCGACCTTCCGGCTTGTAGCGCAGTGCTTTAACCACTTACGCTACGGCGTGCCATGTATATACAAAAATATATCCATAAGGTAGTGTTAATATACATTATACGAAACAAATCACTGCATTTTAAATGAACTGAACTCTATTTGAAACAACATAAAACAATAAATACGTACTTGTGGCCATTTTATTGCTGATTGGTGCCACGGCCTGCTGTAGTTTCAACTAAAACATTACCCACACTGTTAACGTTAGTCAGTTGTTTATAATGAACGCAAATATTTCCATCAAATATGTTATTATTGTACTATTATCTATTATTTTTAAAACACCATCGCGCAAAAAATAATGTACAGCAAACATTTGTGAAGTGTTTTATAGAATCTCGGAAATTAAAAACCTCGCTGTCGCTCGGTGTTTAAACATTTCCCTGCTTCTGTAAAAACCACTTCCCAACCTCGCATCGTAATATACTATTACGAGTACTATTCTAGTCTTTGCTCTTATTTACTAAACAAAAGTTATTTGTCAACTAATGAATTTAGGTCAATCAGATCGAAACTGTTTACTCCGCTAAAGAGCTTCTCTCAGAGTTATCTCCTTCTCCCATTGAAGAGCTGACTTTTGAATCTGATTTGTTTTAACATCCAGAAAGAACTATGTAGCAAACTGAATGCGAAAGTTTTGAAATTTTCATTTCCGCAAATGCGTTACTAGCTGTTTTTCCAATAGAAGTGGCACGACATAAATGAAAGAAAATGTTATACCACTTGTCCCTATTTTCACTTGTCCCTACTTTTCTTAAGAGCATTCGTATTATTAGTTCATTATTTTTAATCTTGTGATTTATTCCAATAGTATATTACAATACGAGATTGGGAAGTGGTTTACAGAATCGAGGAAAATGTTTAAAAACCGAGCGATACCGAAGTTTTTTATTTCCGAGATTCTGTAAAACACTTCACAAACGTTCGTTGTGCATTATTTTTGCGCGATGTGTTTTCAAAATAATAAATAATAAATAAGTAAATAATAAATAATAATAAAATAATATATTTGTTGAAAATATTTGCGTTCCTTAACTAACGTTAACAGTGTGGTCAATGATTATTAGTTGAAACAACAGGAGGCCTTGAAAAACAATTATTGATAACATGGCCGCAAGTACGTATGTATTGTTTTATATTGTTTAAAGTAAAGTTCAGTTCATTTAAAATGCAGTGATTTGTTTCGTATAATGTATATTAACCCTACCTTTTGGATATATTATTGAATATACATTTACGTAGGTACATAAAGGGCAGTGGTTTTACTTCTCGCACGTGGGTTGTAATATGTAATATTACAGCATAGTTATTTAGGTTGGCAACCCCGAAATGTAGGAAGTTGAACTTCAATCCTGGTCGCCATTGCTGGTAACTACGACAAAACTCACTATCGCGCAAAAATAAACCTTTTTGACTGTATACAACTTATATCAACATGATTTATCTGATAAATACGAGTATATATGACTATTTAACTCATGCCACAAATGCTAGTCAATGACCAATCACGTTTCAATGAATTTTGTTTTACAACCAATGACAGTCGTGTTTCACATCGCTCTTTATCGATTTCTCTTTATCAGCTCCTGCTTTTGTGATAGAGAAAGCTCCTCCTCTTTAATGTTCTGAAAAGGTCAAAGCATTATTTTTCTCCAACAAATGCATTGAATATAGCAAATAATGAAAATATTCCTTGATTTTACTGAGTTTAATACACAAGTGATCTTCTTGGTGATGTAATATTAAAATATATATGTAGTCAATATGCCCATTTCACCAATTAATGTTTTAAAATGGTCAACAAGTTTCTACATCCAAGCTGTCATTCTCAAGACCAGATATTGACTGAAGACAGAATTGATAATAAGTAAAGAAAGAGTTGTTTTCTAAAAAAAAAATAAATGAATAACCCGTAATGTTGATTATGATATATAGTTTGATGTGTTTAATTATTTCTCCACTTGGGTGCACTCTTACAATATTGCGATCTTATTTGGCAATAAATAATATGATCAAGCAGCAGTGAATGAACATAACCTCACATTTCTGATTTGTTTTCACACATCGCCGTTTACATTAAATATATAAATATTTTAAAATAACCATAGTTAAACAATGATTTGTGAGTAAATAGCTTAATTTTTTTCTTTAAATAGTCCTAACAAATGCCACTCTTGATTTCCAAATTCTCTAGATAAATTGGAAATCACTCGTGGCATTACTTATGACAAAGATCTTCTGGCACCAATATTGTTATTTACTGTTTGTGTAAAATAAATTGTGTGTAGATTAATTTAAATACTACACACTAGTCAATAACAATTTATTGTCACATTGGTATTCTAGAATTTATTTCATATCTACTTCTGGATTCAAGGTTCGCGGTTTAGATCCATGCCGAGTACGGTGGAATTCTTCAAATGAAGTAGTATCGAGGCTGCGATATATTTTAAAAGGGAAGTTGAAAATGTCATTTCCTGTAAAAAATAAATTTATTTTTAAGGCTCGGAATTGTATATAATTGCATATTATTTTGCTTTGTTTGTACATAGTTAAAATGATAAACTTCCACTAGTTAGGATCTTACTTATCTTGTATGAAATTTTATTATTACATATTTGATCATTATTACATATTCTTATATATTTTTATCATCATCTGCATTCATGGATTAGGTCTGTTGACCCGTTCCGACTTCAGCCCATCTCTTTCTAGGTCTGCCCACATCTCGGGTGCCTTTAGGTTTGTATTTTGTTATTTGTTTTGGATATCTATCTTCATTCATTCTACCTATGTGTTGCTTCCATTTTTGTATATTTTTATATAAAAACTAAATATTCTGTATCTTAATTAAAAAATACTTAAATGGAATATAATTCAAAACAGTCTGTATCACAATATTTGTTCATTTCACATCTGTTCATCTGTATTAATTTTTTTTTCACATTAGGAACTTCCGTAAATGATGAAACGGTTTTTCCAAGTTATACTAGAAGTTCTGAGAAACGGCCTGAGAAGAATTCCATTCATTCTACACCATAAGTAAATATATATACAGAAATTCTTTGGTATGTGATTCCACATTACTAGATCTATTTTAAAACCATAACAATCCACTCTATGAACGAAATAGTAGAAACATGACAACACAATGTCAAGCATTTTGCACACATCAATCCCCATTTCTTCAATCTTGGTCTTATCTTAAACTTAATTTTTAATATATATATCCCACCCCTGTGGTCTCGTGCTGCCTTGTCACACAGCGGGCCCAGGTTCGATTCCCGGTCGCGACAGGCTCCTGGGTGAGGTTTTTTTTTTCCGGCATTTATCCTTACCTGTAAGACAAATGTCAGGAAGCTTAGGGCCCAACAGTCCCCAAAAATGATCCGGCCATCATCATCATCCTTATCATTATCATCATCCTTCACCAGTGTGGAAAGCAACGGGAAGCTACTACACCTATAATTCCGTAGTAAAGCTGCAAAGCATAGCATGAAAATGCCATGATTGCAATGAAAATCCTACCCTCGGGCAGAATTACTATATATATATATATATATATATATATATACTTAAATATGTGTTTAATATTAGATATTGTAGTATATTTTATATAGGAGCCTACTATTACATATTCAACTTAATATTATTACATAAATATGTATATATTTTTCATGTTAATATTGCATACAAACCCTAGCATTATTTAAGTTTTTTTCGGATATGGAAATTGTATGTCCTGGTAAAAATATCTGTTATAGGGTTCCAATACTGGAAACGAAATTAGCCTTCTAGCAGAAATAGATGTCGTTAAATCTACAAGCGAACAATAAATCGTAAATCAATGCAGAAATGTTTAATTACGCATTGCTGATGAGAGTTGCTTCTTGAAGAAAGTTCTGAAGATGTATTACAGTACTTAGCCTAAGCATGTGGAAAGCGGGGTTTAACAAATTTTACGTAAATGTTAGACCGGGGTTAATCTAATAAGCTTTATCACATCGCACACACTCCACCTAATTAAATGAGTTGGTAGAGACGTTGCATTAAAGACAAATTCAGGGTAGGAGTTCAAACCCCAGTTTCGACTAACCTGATTGTGACGTTTCTTATTTTATTATTCGTCAAAGAAAATTAACGATTGAAACTTCAATACCACGATCCATATTATCATTAAACATTATTTCATGTTCATAAGTATGCCACGAGTTATTTCCAAATTATCGATAAAATCACGGCTCACGAAGTGAGACTATTTAACGAATCAAATTAAGCTGTTTACTCACAAATCATTGTTTAACTATAGTTATTTTAAAATATTTATATATTTAATGTAAACGGCGATGTTTGAAAACAAATCAGAAATGTGAGGTTATGTTCATTCACTGCTGCTTGATCATATTATTTATTGCCAAATAAGATCGCAATATTGTAAGAGTGTACCCAAGCGGAGAAATAATGAAACACATCAAACTATATATCATAATCAACATTACGGGTTATTCATTTATTTTTTTAGTAAACAACTCAGTAAAATCAAGGAATCTTTTCATTATTTGCTATATTCAATGTTTTTATTGGAGAAAAATAATGCTTTGACCTGTTCAGAACATTAAAAAGGAGGAGCTTTCTTTATCACAAAAGCAGGAGCTGATAAAGAGAAATCGATAAAGAGCGAGGTGAAACACGACTGTCATTGGTTGTAAAACAACATTCATTGAAACGTGATTGGTCATTGCCTACCATTTGTGGCATGAGTTAAATAGTCATAAAAAGTATTTTGTAAACATGCAAAAGGGACAGGAATACAGACAATAATAGACATAAACAGCCTATTGGGAAACACCAATGATCCTAGTAGCAATGTGGCCAGAGAAATTAAGTATAATCCCGTAATAAATATTAAATAAGTCATTTATTACGCAGCTAATAGAACAGAACGTGTATTATATTTCATAAATTTACATACACTTTAAATTTAAGATCATATCATTTTTAATTATTTTATTTTTTTTAAATGAACATGATGGAATGGATCCTGTTAATGAAATTCCGATTCAGAATTTTGAATTACGACTGAAAAAAAACTAGGAACAAACTTAGTCATGTTGGTCGTCATCGGGATTTGAATTCGAACCTCCTACCACTTGAGCCAACTGTCCGACAGAACATTGCTATTTCAGAATATTAACTTATTTATGTGAGAATATACATTGATTTCTATATTTTATAATCTATAATTGTGTGCTAAAGGTGAAAATTATAATCCAAAACCGAAGCCATTCTCTCAGCAGTAATCGTTTAAAACCCTTTTCAAATAGATCTCGAGTTATAATTTTAAACATCACGATCCATTTCACTGTTAACCGTCATTTCATGATTTATTAAAGTTGATTTTAGTTGTATTTGTCTCCTTACGTGTCGAGTGAATGCAGGAAACATTTAGTCGCCCTTCTGTGGTAAATCCAAAGATGCTTCAACAACTTAAACAATTTCAATCTTTTAAAAATAAAATTTAAATAAATAATAAAGAATATAAAATACAATGACCACGCAATATCTTAGAAGAATCCAAATCCTACTACATATGGATTTTTTTTTGTTTCAGTTACATCATTTGTGACGGTGTTGCTGTTTACACATCTTGTGCAAGGTGAGCCAAGAAGCAATGCTGTATTTATAATATATTAAGGTAAACATATATTGAAACATAGTTGACATAGGAGGGATGAAAAGCTGTATTGTATAATCCTACTATGGACTGTAAATTATTATTAAAATTTAGGCCCTAGATATTGTTTCAATTTAATTTCTACTACAATTAAAATGTTCTTTCATCCAAAAGTGAAACACTTTGCTTCAAAATAAAGATATTTATGTTTTTATTGCATATTTTTATCTGTATGTTTTTGTAAACTGAAAATACAAAAATACATTGCATTTAACTTTGAGAGTTTTGTCTACTTTCTTCCATCCTACATTTTAGAAAAGGTGTCATTATTTTAAAAACATAAGCTGTAGGCCTACTCCTAAATTGGATATAATGAGATGATAGTTTGAAAAAATTCGGTCCACTTTATGAAAAATAATTTCTGACGTTTCCTTAATTTTTTTGTATCCAATAACCGTTTGGTTCATCCTATAGGAAATTGTTTCTTTGCAAAACAGATCTCTGAAACACGTGAGATGAATACCCCAAGGAAACTCTTACATAAAAAAAGGAGAAATAACATTAGGAATGTGGAAATAAGGAGGCAGCTGTACATTCAAAACAATAAATGAATGGGTGAATAAGAGAATATATTACCGGAATTAATGCGTCACTACAAACCACTAGGACGAAGAAATGTAAGAATAAGGTGGACAGACCAATTCTAATATAAGATCGGAACAGACCTTAAGGTCTAATCCTTGATGCTGATGATGATAAGTAATGGAATTTCCACGCATCTAGAATGGAACCAAACACGTTGGTTTATATACAAACATATAATCCACCGGCATAAATTATAAGGTCACTTGGAAAACCAAAGAAACGTTGGAAAGATTTTTGGTTTCTTGACTGAACAGACTGTAAGCCTAGCAGAACTATACAGAGCTAGGTTGACTGTATACTGCTCGAAATGCCAAAATTAGCTTCATTATTTTTTACAAGTATAATGTTAGGACTCAATTGTGTATAGAGTCCTAAAGATCTTCCTCTAACATTAACTCATATACAATTAATTGTAATCATACATACTAGCTGAATAAAAATAAATCAACCCGAACAAAGAATGTGGTCAAATATATTTCCAATTGTTTATTTTTACCGCACAGAAAGGAATTAACCATAGAGTCAATATTGCAAACGGATGCTATTCATTTCCATGGCTTTGTAATTTTACTCTAAAGATAATATATAAAAACAAAATTTCTTCCATATGAATGCGAAAATGGTGGTTTTGCTTCAAGAAAGTGGAAAAAATAAATAAATAAATATATATATATATATATATATTTGACAATAAATTGCTTATGGAAATTTTCGGATAAAAAAAGTAGAACAGACAGCTGAATGGAGAAAACTTAATAACACTGAGCTGCATGATATCTATGGAGAACCTTGTATAATAGGAACAATGTTAAGTCAAGATGACTACGATGGGGACAGGACATATGGCACAAATGTGGAATGAAAGGGGAGGTGGAATCGTCTTGTAGGAAAACCAGAAGGAAAGCGCCCAGTAGATAGGCCAGGAATGAAGTTGGAGAATAATATTAACCATGTTTTGAGGGAACATTTTAGCTCCGGTTAGCCAGTGAGTTAATTTATGAATAGCCGTATATAATACAAATTATTATTCTTGTTTGAGTATCATCATAATTGAATCCTGTCCTCATCGTTTCTTCATTTCCAGACATTTATATTGCTTTTTTTTTTTTGCTTTTATATTTATTTTCCTTGGTTGTTTCTTTCGATTCTCTCGCACTGCATTTTCCCCTTAATCATTTAGTCTTCCTCTACAGTTTTACTCATAATTCTAGGATCCAATGTCATTTTTTTGTACCCGCGTTTCTCCATCCTGACCATGTCTTCTGTCCTGTGGAGTTTCTTTATTCTGATGAAAGTGAATAATTTAATATCCTTGTAGAGCTAGTAGATCTCATTTTACTTTTTGTGTTGCATGATCAAAATGATATTGTGAAATTTGTAAAGGACAAAATATTCTTGATTGGGTACAGCTCAGTTCTTTAAACTGCATCCCATTCACTCAGGCATTTTTTAACTCTAACCATTTTCATATTAACTATTATTTTATTTTCAGTAATTAGTGCAATTGGATGTTTAACTAAATTTCTATCTAAATATCCTTATATAATTAATTTAGATTGAAAGTTAACAGATAAAATTGTATTTGATATTTGTTCCTCATGATGTGGTATCTCCTCCCAAAGTAATGGAACCACTTTTTTAGAACATCCCCTATAGCAAATATACAATATAGAGTACTATATATTTTTTCTTCAATTTCCTGTGGCGAAGTCTGCTTTCCGCGCATCCCGTGAGTCGTGAATAATTCAGTAAGAAGTAGTGCCACAGGCGTACAGATTCGCTGTCATAATATCACAGCCTGACTGTGAAATTCAACTCATTTCCAAACAAAGCTACTTAAGACTACAATAATAGACATGTATTAATTGCATTATTCTGAAGACAAACATTTAGGATTAGATATTAACATTCCATATATAAATAGTTGCTTTCAGGCTATTAATGGAATTATGAAAAAGTATCCAACATTTAATTTAATTTTGTCGATAGGACTCATTAGTACAAGAGAACAAATTGGTACCAAAACAGTGGATTTGTGATACCATCCTGCTTTCCAATGTTCATGACTTTGGTTTGTATTCTCTCAAGTTGTATCTGTTTCTTCTTATAATTTCATTTTCTAAATAGTCACACTTCACGATTTAATTGTTACATCTTGGAATTCCCTATCCGTTCTCTCGGAGATTGTCGGGCATTATGAAAATTAGAAAAAGATCAGAAAGTGTTTTACTAAATAATCAGATAACCACTAAAAACATATATGTTTTGTCCAATGCCATCAGTTTGTCTTTTATGACATTTCTGGCACACACACACACACACACACACACACACACACACACACACACACACACACACACACACACATATATATATATATATATATATATATGAACGTTTTCTTGGGTTTTCCGCGTCTTGGATTCACGTTCGGCCTCTGGCCACTGATTCCGACGTTTCGGCATGATCCCACATGTCATTATCAAGGAATGATAAGTTCGAGTCACAGGTTTAGGTCTTATATAATAAAATGCATGGGGTTTTCGCTGTGGTCCGTTTCCGAAGACGTACACTCATCCAAGGTTTAGTTTTTTATGTTTTTAAATACCCTCAGTTTTCAGTGTGGTCCGTTTCGAAAGCCACACACCCATCCAAGCGTCGACCACACTCCATGTTGCCCAACCGAGATTTTCTTCATATCTTCTTCGCTGTTCTGGGGATGACATGGTGGGCAGCGAGAGCAGTGTTCCATGTAGATGGTAATCTTTGGGCATATCTGCAATATATATATATATATATATATATATATATATATATATATATTATTATAACGTAAATACATCGTCATCTTTTATTACTTACTTTTTATAGCACTTTTATGTAACGCTTACTTCTGTTGTCTAGATGTAATGTCGCACCGTTGCCTCAGACGCTGCGAAGTCGGATTCGATTCCCGGTTGGGTCAATTTCCTGGATGAAATTGTATTTCACTACATGACAAATATCAAGAAACTTTAAGGGCCAGAGAGTCTCCGAACACTAGTTAGTCATCATAACGTCCATATCACTTTCGTTTTGTTTAACACCGGTATATATTGTATGTATGAGTGAATGGTGTGGTTTATCTTAACTTTTCGTGTTGTCTTGTTCAGGTTTTGAGGTAATTACTTGTTTGCAGAGGCCCTTCATGCTCTTGTGTGAGGGAAAAAAGTATATGATCCAGAGTTTAAACTATTTTCCAACATGTTGTGTTTCTGTAAGGCCCGCGAGTTGAGGGGCACTAAAAGTTTCTATAATGTTAAATTACGGAAAACAGAGAGAGAGAGACGTTTAAACTTTTTTATAAGTTGTATGTCTTAGGTTAATTTTATTCCGCTCATATGCCGTAGGCCTATATGAAATTATTATACTTTTGTAAATATATTACATCTAGATTAGTTTAAGTGTGTTATTCGTATAATTATGTAATTTTTATTGCTTTAAGGGTCGATTTCACCAACAGAGGTAACTGTATTACGTCAGTTTAAGCTATGCCTTATACACGGGGAAAACAGGCGAAATACAGTTACCTCTTTTGGTGAAATTGACCCTAAGTAAGCGGCGTTAAGAAATAATAAAATTGATAGTTTTAAGATCATGTGTAACATTTATTTGTTCTGTCTGAGAAAGGCCTAAATACCTTAATTCGCCAATGAAATAAATAAAAGTAAGAAATAAATATTTCTTAGTAAGTGATATTCAGTCATAGTGCATGTCTTTTTTTTTTCGAAATGCAATTCGAATTTTATTATATGTATTTATTCCTTTCGTTTGCAATTGTATTTATAGGAAATGTTCAGTATTATTCAAATGTGACTTACATCACCACCATCTAATTCTAAATCAGCATTTTTGAACTCTTTTTGAGCGAAATGATGCATATTGCATGTTTTAAATTTAATAGAGAATATACTCTCACTTTTAACATTTCAATGCATAATTGATTGCTCTTCTCGAAATCGTTGAATAATTCCTACACCACACTGACAATCTCAATCAGGGTCAGATCTTAAAATAGCTGTTTCCAGGTAGCGCATTGAATTGCAGAGAAAGAATTTATTTGAACGAATGTGCGAATAATTTAGTGTGATTGTTGAATACGTACTCTGGAGTGCAAATCTTTTTTTTTGGTCAAAATAAAAATATTTCAGGTGACAAATGCATATAGCTAACAAAGAAATTTTGAAAATGTTATAAATTCCACATTCAAATTAGGATAATTATAATACAAGGATACAATCACTAATATTGATATAATCATGGGGATCAATTGGATAGTATAAATTGAATAATTACTCATTTTGGCCAAAATCCTAGAAATAGAGAAAGTCCACCAAGAGAGAGGAGTGATAAAAAAATAAAGTTTCATTATTTTGTTTTCACTACTAATAAACAAGGTTAGATTAATAAGAGATCTGAATAATACATTAAATAAGTAGGTAAATTAATCGCACAACAGGCCATAGGCCCAGAAGACCCTTAAATTAATAGGAGGTTAAGGCTCCCATTTTTTCTAGACAATCGGCACTTGATGTCAGCCGGGGTGTTGCTTGTCTGCGCCTTTACCTCCACAATAAGAATCTGGTGCACATTTCCATTAGAGGCTGAGTCGAACCCAGAACCACGGTGCAACCTGAAGATTTAGGTCAGTTTAAAAATTCAGACCCAACTTACATCTATTGAGAAACACCAATAAATTGGAGCAACACCAAGAAATTTGAGCTGGAACTAAACATCAATGAAAGTAAATTGCTAACATATGGTCACACATAGAAATACATTACATAATGGAAACGGACAATTAATAACAAATTGGAGAAATTTTTAAGTAACTGAATTCAAATACATAGGAAAATAATTTCAAATAGTAATGAGATGCAGAAAAAAATTAAACATAGGCTCAATTATGGAAAAGTATGCTATTATGTATTACAGAGACTCTTATCGTCCCAACTTCTCTCAGAAAAACATTGAAAATATATAAAATTGTTATTCTCCCAGTTATATTATGTCGATGCGAAACATGGATTATTCCTTTAAGGGAAGATAAAACTTTACGAGCATTTGAGAATAAAGTTGTTAGGAAAAATTATAAACCAAAATGAGACAAACAGACAGGTGAATGGAGAAGACTATGTAGCAGTGAATTTCATTACCTTTATAGGAAACTAGATGTAATAAGAACAGTTACACCTCATAGATTTGTGATTAGAGGACATGTGGCACGATTGTGGAATGAAAGAGTAGCATGAAAACTCCTTATGGGAAATCGGAAGGAAAGCTCCCATTAGATAGGCCAAAATGAGATGCTAGAATAATATTAACCATGATTTGAGGAAAGAAAATTATACAGGGAATGATTTATAAATATTACATCAGGATAGGAATGTATGGAGGGCTTATGACCGGGCCGCCATGAACCTACGTTAGATCGGTGCTTCTAGAAGGCCAAGAAATTGGTCCACCTCTAGCTGTTCAATGTTTATTGTACGTACGGCTTAGAAATCTACAAACAGTGACTCGAAAATGTGCAGCAGTTCCATATAGCATGAAGTACTTTTTTTGTTTATCGGGAGATTCGCTAGAAGGATTAGCAACCTCTTCTTCATGAATTCTTTGAATCTTTGTCCGATGAGCCTAGATGGAAGAACAAGAGCTCCCATTAAACAACCTCCTAAATGTCGGCACACATTTGCCCTCGACGATGATCGTAATATCAAACGAACAATTGCAGTACCATAACGGGTGATTGTGAAAATTCACGATCTAACCCCATTTGAAGGAAATCCATAAGATGCACCAAAGTTAGGGTGATATATTGTTCGATGATCCATTGACAGAACACAATCCATACAAGAAAATCAGGGCCTGCTGCGCATTAAATGGCAAGTACTGCTGGTGCCTCAGATAATCGGTCATGAAACTTGAAGAAATAGTTTTTAAGTGGGGGGGAGTGTAGCAGTGCTTTTATGATGAATGCACTCTTTTTTTCGCACCACTCAATGCTCGTTCGAAAAGCATTTCTCAGAAGAATAAGACTTTTTATTTGTTTTTTGAAAGAAGTTTGATTCCTACTTTATTTTTAATTTTATAAAAATAGATTATTTTAAGTCTAATATAGAGGATATTTTGATGCACTCGAAAATCCGGAAAAATGCACGAATTTTTCGAAAAATGGCTTAAAAAATTGTACCAGCGCCTGGATTGAATAGTGGCTGTGCAGTTATTTTTATTAAATTCTATTGCCTTAAATTTATACAAAATATGTTTTATTAATAAATTTTAGTTTTAATACATCTAATTTTACGTATTATCCATCCATCCATAGTAATTCTGCCCGGAGGCAGGTCTTTCACTGCAATCATAGCATTTTCATGCTATGCTTTGCAGCTTTGCTAGGGAATTGAAGGTGTGGTAGCTTCCCGTTGCTTTCCACACCGGTTAAGGATGATGATGATAATGATAAGGATGATGATGATGGCCATATGAATTCGGGGACCGTTTAAGTTTTCCTGACATTTGTCTTATAGGTGAGGAAAAACCCCGATAAAAATCTCAACCAAAAAAAACTGCCCCGACCGGGGATCGAACCCGGGCCCGCTGCGTGACAAGGCAGCACGCTAAATTAGTTACGCTTATTTTTTTTAGAGATGTTATGAATGGGTCAACATACCCACCCAACGAGACATTTATTAGTCAACTAAGTTATTACAAGATGAAGAAGGTCATCCTGTACTTGTTTATTTAAGATTTTATTCAGAGTTATTTTAAAACATGTATTCGTCTAATTGGCTTTAATGGAATCTATTCGTTGAACTTCCATCTTGTTTCAATTAGAGACAATATCATAGTTTCGTCACTGGTGATGTATTATTCCATGCTGAACATTTTCTAAATACTGTGTGCGTTTGCTTTGTGCCACACATGTATTGTGTAGCCTATAACTTTTATGGGAAATGGACACGGACATGGGCTTACCATAATGTCACGAATAATTAATTTGTTTGCGGTAATCCCCATTTGCTCAATACATGGGTTAACCATTTCCTCTTTAACCTGATTGTTGTTCAGTGTGCATCCCTGGTGTTGGTTAATATAGGGGTGAACGAAATAACATACGCCTTTTATTTTCATTCTGCCTAAAGCACTTTAAACACATTTCAACAAAATTGACGAATACGAAGTTCATAATGCAATACTTCATCATTTTACATCATCATCATCATCATCATCATCATGAAAATATTACTGACTATTTAACTCATGCCCCAAATACTAGTCAATGACCAATCACGTTTCAATGAATGTTGTTTCACAACCAATGACAGTCGTGTTTCACCTCGCTCATTATCGATTTCTCTTTATCAGCTCCTGCTTTTGTGATAAAGCTCCTCCTTTTTAATGTTCTGAACAGGCCAAAGCATTATTTTTGTCCAACAAATACACTGAATATAGCAAATGATGAAAAGATTCCTTGATTTTACTGAGTTGTTTACTAAAAAAATAAATGAATAACCGGGTAATGTTGATTATGATATATAGTTTGATGTGTTTAATTATTTCTCCACTTGGGTGCACTCTTACACTATTGCGATCTTATTTGGCAATAAATAATATGATCAAGCAGCAGTGAATGAACATAACCTCACATTTCTGATTTGTTTTCAAACATCGCCGTTTATATTAAATACATAAATATTTTAAAATAACTATAGTTAAACAATGATTTGTGAGTAAACAGCTTAATTTTATTCGTTAAATAGTCCTAACAAATGCCACTCTTGATTTCCAAATTCTCTAGATAAATTCACTCCTCACTTCGTGAGTCGTGAATTTATCGATAATTTGGAAATCACTCGTGGCATTACTTATGATAAGTTATTTTTGTGAACCTGTTTACATTATTTATAAATGATCCACTTTTTATTTTAAGTTGGACCCATAGACAACGAGCAAATTGGCTCAAGTGATAGCGTTCGATCAAGTTCCGTTCAAACCTTTGTGCTGATCAACCTGAATGAGTTTTTCTTGGATTTCCTCAGTCATCAAGGCAAATTCTGGGATGGAATTTTACTATAGGATTCAAAATTAATAAAATTCATGATAAAGTTCCGTTGAGGTATTATTCAAAATTAAAATATAAAATTATGAAATATTTACCTAAAAGGTCCGTCTCCTCAACTTATAGATTATTAATTATATCTGTAGCGCTTTCGGGACCAGTCCCATCATCAGCAGAAGTAACAGGATATGGGTTCTTATAGGATTCATTTCGACATCACCTGTTATAAAATTTTAAAATAAGTACCTAATATATCAGTCGCTCTCAACTAAAATAAATTTGTTTTAAAAAAAAATCGTCAATTAGTTAAAACTATGTAGGCCTTTCAGAACATGTTCTTCCTTCGGCATGTCATTTGGTACTGATGTTGGTGTATAAGTAGTATAATGGGTTCAAGCCTGTGGGTGAGTTTTCGTTTAGCATGTATGTAATTATTGATTCTCTTAAAATTTCCATGTCTTCTAGGATGCTAATTTTGTTGTTCTTATTCTCTTTGTGTAAGTTTGATATGCTATTATCGATTTTGTTGAACTGATGACCCGTTTCCAGTATATGTTTTGTAAATTAATTTTAGAAATACTGATGACCTAATCATAATATCATTAAAATTGAGATTTATACAAAACACGTGGCGAACATAGTAATAGAAACAACACCTACAGGTCCTAGATACCATGTGTCTTGAATGTTGAAAGTTTGTAAGTCCTAAACAAGATTAAATAAAAATAGCATGAGATAGTTGCAGAGAAGAAAATATATTTAAAAAGAGTGCACTGTGATTTACCGTGTAACATTGTTTTACAATTATATCAGTTGTACTGTCGTTGCAATTTTAAACAATTATACTTATATGTCACTATGTATAAAAATCAGTTTTAGCGGGGGAAAAAATCAATCACAAACATAATAAGTTGTCGAAATTAATATTTAAAATAAACATTATCGTAGAATTTACCGAGCTTTAAAAATACATCTATTCAGCTGAAACCTGATATTTCAGAGCTCTAGCCATCTTCATAACTTTGTAACATTTCTACAGTAGGCCTATACACGTTGTTCTACTTAGAACAAAAAAAAATCTATAATTTCTGAACTAATATGGATCTATAGATGAAACCAATTGATATAAAGAGTGAAAACAGAGATTTGTTTAAACTTGTATTCCATAAACTTCGACATGGCTTCCATTAGTGGCACGGGAAATGTATAACCTGAATTCAATCTTGACCCATGTGTTAGGAAGGATCTCTGGTGTTACAGTGATGACAGCAACATAAATTCTTCAGATAAAAGTTAAAAATTAAAATGTACCTCTTGGCAGATGCCGTCGTCCTCAACTTTGTTAAAATGATGTACATAAAATATTAACTGGAGGCCTTTCGGAAGTTAACTTCCATCATCAGCAGGATGAGCTTTTGCTAGTCGTTGTTGTTGTTTACCGAAAGGCCTCCAGTTAATATTTTATATACATAATTTTAACAACGTTGAGGACGACGGCACCTGCCAACAGGTACATTTTAATTTTTAACTTTTATCTTACGACTATTCATCTCAACGGAATTTGATACGAATTTTATTTGTATTGGACATAAATTCTTATTTGTTAGTCTGTCAAATAACGTATTGGTGTCGTGTAATAAACATCCATTTGAAAAAATCAGGTAGGCCTAATGATAGGTTGGTAATTTGGCAAGACACGTGATATACGGTGATCATCTTCCCATCCATCTTGCAGGGATCATTTCATAGTGGATTATCATCTTGATGTGTGAGTCATTGAACATTTGTGATCGTGTAGTACACTGTTACATAGTCATAATTCACCTATCTGTTCGTCTGTCTTTGGTCAAACATTTTAAGAGACCTGGCATTTTTGTTTGCATTTTTTTGCATATTTCGAAGGAAAGAATGTACTGAAGCTATTCTCAATAAAATTGGTTTAAAAAATACAAGAGTGATCATCATCTTCATCACCGGTATCATGGCAGCTGCCGCCGTATTCCGGAAACCAAACGCCTTTCCTTTCTATCCATCCATTGATTTTCCTCCAATCCTCTGATATTCATAACTGCTTGTACCCCTTCTATCCAAGTTTTCTTCGATCTTCCTCTCTTCCTCCTTTCCATTGGGATCCATTCCATAACAATTTTAGGCAATCTCTGCTCTGGCATTCTTTTGACATGACCATGCCACTGTAATCTTTTCTTGTCTATAATGTCTATGATGTCCGGCTCAACAATAACAACATCATTCAATTACAACATCACATTCTCGTCTTTCATAATGCTATAAACCTTAGCCATTTTGGAAATATAAATATGTATTTTATTATTCTTGTGAGCTGGATAATGGAGTATTAATGTGAAATGTTCAATGTTTAAAATTAAGAAACAATTTTTATTAATTCGCTAAGGTAAAAGTTATCATAAGTAATGCCACGAGAGATTTCCAAATTATCGATAAATTCAAGACTAACGAAGTGAGGAGTGAATTTATCTAGATCATTTGGAAATCAAGAGTGGCATTTGTTAGGACTATTTAACGAATAAAATTAAGCTGTTTACTCATAAATCATTGTTTAACTATAGTTATTTTAAAATATTTATAGATTTGATATAAACGGCGATGTTTGAAAACAAATCAGAAATGTGAGGTTATGTTCATTCACTGCGACTAGATCATATTATTTATTGCCAAATAAGATCGCAATATTGTAAAAATGTACCCAAGTGGAGAAATAATGAAACACATCAAACTATATATCATAATCAACATTACGGGTTATTCATTTATCTTTTTAGTAAACAACTCGATAAAATCAAGAAATCTGTTCATTATTTGCTATATTATGTATTTGTTGGAGAAAAATAATGTTCTGTCCTGTTCAGAACATTAAAAAGGAGGAGCTTTCTTTATCACAACATCAGGAGCTGATAAAGAGAAATCGATAAAGAGCGAGGTGAAACACGACTGTCATTGGTTGTAAAACAAAATTCATTGAAACGTGATTGGTCATTGACTAGCATTTGTGGCATGATTTAAATAGTATATGAAAACACTTTCTTCACTTTCACAAGGTTATAATTAGATTACAACATGCGGTAAGCCGATTGGTAAATTCAGCAATTATTTACATGGATCAGCCATTTTGGCTTAGTGGCCATTGCTTCTGAGTTGAGTTCATTGGGTCCCGGATTCGATTCCCGGTCAGTCCGTAGAATTCTTTTTCTAAAGAGAATTATTCCAGTAGTCGAACGTGGTCTGCACTTAGGTTTAGGTTTAAGGACTCTCCTGGTTCTTTATTATCATTATTTACGTATCATATCATCGGGGTAACGTAAACTCTCCGCTTCCAAACGTCCCAACTTAAGAAGTGAATTACAATTCCTCCATGCCAGAATAGATATCCAGAAATGCCATAAGATAACTTTGCGGCATAGGGAAAAAAATATTTACATTACATGGACTAAAAGTGAGGTTATACGGGTCATAATTACGAAACGGAATTTTAAAACACTTCAAACCATTGCAACGTGTATATCATTTTTTTGAAACCTACATAAAAAATTATCTAACAAAATGTTAATAATTGCATAAATTTAGTTGTGTTTACAATGTAATTTGAAGAAAATAGACAAATTAAAACTTATTCAAGAGTATAGATATATAGGCTATAGTCAATTTACAAAATTGTATACAAATTGTATCATATCCAGTAAAATGTATTTTTGACGTGAATTTATTTATTTTTAATTAGCCTTGTAATGAAGTAAGTGCTGATGATATGAACTTACTATTTATTTTAATATAATTTTCAATTTGGTACTCTTTCGAAAAGCATAACCCATCTCTAAGCTTGATATCCCAATGAAACATCAGTCGAAAATGAAATAGTAAATAAAATAAAAAATAAATTAAGTATTCGGTGCTTAATTTAGTAATTATAAATCTTAAATATCACCTTAGGTAGCTTGATATAAAAAATGCCCCATCGGGGTTTGAACTCCGGCCTGCGAATCAACAGACCGTCTGAGCTAATATAAATGCTGTTATGGTGCAACCTAGATGTGTACCAAGACCAAATTAAAGGACGATCGTTATGTAGTGTTAAACAACCATGTTCTGTGTGGTCAATGCATTAAAAATTGTTTCTCTCCGATGCGGTACATAAAAATGCAATTATTCAAATGAAGCAAATCTGCTTTAGATACATGCTTCATAGCAGCTATTTTCCAACCGATAACGATGTGTTAACCGTTTAACACAAGGGAAATAGGGTGTTAACTTAGCATGCAGTTAAAAATAATACATACCGATGAAAAACATTTTGTTAAATTTTATATTAAGATTCATGGTGATTTTCCGTTGAGGTATTAGTTCACAGTAATATAATGTACGGTTAAAAACTATAATATAGTTACCTTGTAGGTCCGATTCTCAATGAATACACACCTAATCCACACAATCCTCTGTACAAAATTCTCAAGTCAGTGCTTCAACAAGGGTCAACAAGAACGGACCTAATGCATTCTGCTGATGATGGGACTAGTCCCGAAAGGCCTACAGAGTTTTAAAAGAACTTAAGTTGAGGAGACGGACCTACAAGGTAACTATATTATAGTTTTTAACCGTACATTATATTACTTTATATTAAGACAATATAACAATTTGTTAAATCTCAATCGTTATCAATAATTCTAAAATTCATTTTAATCGCAATTTAGATCATATAGTATTTTTTAAATATTAATATAAGCTACTGATATTTGTCTTATATAAATATTGTTGGACGCCCACACAGAAGATGGTCTGAACAATTAAAAAAAAAATCTAGCTTTCATAGAACCGGAACGTGCCAACAGGCTTAATTCCTGGAAGAAGAAGAAGAAGAAGAAGAAAATGATGATGATAAATAATTAAAAAAATACTACATCACCTCAATTGTGATTAAAGATTACGCTGAATTTTAGAAATATTGATAGTTTTGCCAGTAAGGCAAAAATCTACTATAAATAGTTTAACCAGAAATTGAAACTGCATAAAACTGTGGCGACCATACGCTTTAACAAAGAATGTATTAAAAATTATATTAAACCTAATTATGCTAAAATTAAAATCAGTAACAAATGCTGTACTGCCATTAGAGGATCAATTTTAAGAAACCATCTTTACAAAATTTCTACTTTATGGTACTTTAATTAAAATTTTAAATGTTTTAATGTATTTACAAATTGTATTTCATGAATTTCGAAAATTAATTGTCTGTATCACTCTGTCCTTGAGGCAATCCTCCAATGAGGAAAGTTGTATATAAAACAATAATATAATCTAAAAAAAAAGTTTAGCAGAAACATATTGGGTAAAAACGAAATTAAATTCCTATATAAGAAAAAAATATTAATAAATTGAGGAAGATGATCTATCAGGTACATAAATTAATATTTTAGAAAAAATCAACAATCGTTAGTGAAACCAAGCCTTAGAGCAGTGGAATATTGGGGTATGGTTTTTAATTATGGGTGCAACTTAACAACAAGAAAAACGCCAAACGTTACTCCACAAAATGGTAAAAATTGTTAGTGTTTCCACTTATTAAATATAGTCACAAGAATCAAACTACATATTATATAAAGTGAAAGTGAGATTTTTATTCATTTGTTTGACAGGAACAGATTTACCTTAACACTCTTGAATCGCAATATATGCCCATAATTAGGATTGATTAGAATTGTTATTTAAAACTGTAATGACATCTTGTGTTGCGTAATATAAATCACGTTTCATATTGAGCATAAAAACCTACACATATATTCATAAAGCATTTGTGTTTCATCGTCTAAGTTGGCTCGGTTCCAGCTTGCTTTTCATGCATTTACATTCACTATGTAATCTATATGCACCCGTGATAAATAGGCCACACATCTTGCACGAGTCGTTTGCAGTGGGGACCACCTCGTTATGAATAGCGCCTGCAGATACTGCTTCAATGTTTTTAATTAAGTCTACCACACGAATAAAGTGAATGAATATATACATTTATTTTATAGCACACCTACATTAAAAATACTAATTTATTTACCACTATTTCATGATTAGAAGCTTAAATTTCCAGCAAACATCCCGCAGTTTTAAATAAAATATAGTTCAGGTGCGTGTGTGTGTGTGTACAGGGTGTAACTAAATTCCCATTTCAGACTTTGAGAACGGGGATCAAGACGCCTACGTTTAGCATAGAAGCTCATGCCCGGAAACGTATAGCTATACGCAAAAAAAAAAAAAAAAAAAAACACATGTTATTCTCTCTGACTCCTGCTGCTTATCGACTGGATCTACTTACGAGAAGGGCTCGATGTGACGACCACTGACCTCAACAGAGATACGTTACCTCCGCAGCCATAACCCGCTCCAGTACATCTTCCTCGGATGCCACAAGGGTCTTGTAAATCATGGATTTCATGTGGCCTCATAGATAGTAGTCTAGCGGGGTCAAGTCTGGAGAACGTGCAGGCCAAGCAGTCGGGACGTCATGACCTATCCACTGTTGCCCAAATTATTGGTGTAGATGATCTCTGATAAGCAGCCCTCCTAATGCACCGAGCTTCGCAGTACACCACGTCGATGTATTCTGCAAACGTGTACTTCACCATTGTCAACAGCAACACACGACGAACGAAATGTAGTACGTACAGCTTAGTACAATATGAACAAAGACCACAAAGCACATCCAATACAAACATATCAGGGTGGATCACAATATCAACTGAATGGCATGTAAATAAATCTGTGATGGTCATAGGACATCAGGTGGTGGACGAATGACATACGTAGTAACCTGGTCTTTGGCGCCGAAAATACAGGAGAGTTAAACGTGAGTTGTGGTATTTTGCGTGTAGCGGGAAAACGGTACCGTATTAGGGAGTCATAAGTGAACAGAAAATATAGGCATTTTTACCAAAAATGCAAGAATTATTCCCATATAAAAAAAAATCTAACCAAAACATCCTCAAAACCTGTAATGGGAATTTAGTTACACCCTATATGTATGTATGTATATATATATATATATATATATATTATATATATATATATATATATCAACATTAATAAAATTCATAGAAATACTCCGTTGAGGTTTTAGTCACAACATTAAAAATTATGTTATAAAAGTTTTTTTATGGAATAAGCATATAATTAAGAGGACAAAATTATTAATATATAACACAATTATGAAGATTTTTTTTTTGTTCAATGCCACCTATTTGTCATTCGACATTTCAGGTATTCTCTCCTGGCATTGGTGTATTGTAACACACTTCTGCGGTTGGGGCGTCTGGAAGGCGGGTTTACGCTGCCCCAATGATATGATGGGTGATGACGATGGGTAATGATGCGTCAGGAGAGGCCTTAAACCTAAACTTAATCTAATGAGGTGAATATGATATTGATGATAATGATGGCCAGATGATCTTAGGGGACAGTTTGCCTTAAAGTATCCTGACATTTGTCTTACAGGTGAGGAAAAACCCCGAAAAATAACCTCGCCCAGGAAACTTGTCCCTAGCGGGGATCGAACCCGGGCCCGCTGCCTGACAAGGCAGCACGCTACTTCGAGACCACAGCGGTGGACGATTATTTTATTATATGGTGCGGAAACATGGACGTTGAAGCAAAAACACAGAAATAAATTATTGGTCACAAAAATTGACTTTTTAAGACGATCGGCAAGAATATCAAAATTAGATAAAATAAAAAAAAATAATACGATAAGAGAAATAATGAATGTAGAAAAACATATTGTACAACAGATTGAAGAAATCCAACTAATATGGTATGGACATATACGAGTAATAAGAAAAAGGGACACAGAAACAAAAAATGAAGTATTGAAATGGATACTTCCTGGAAACGGGAAACGTGGTAGACCAAAGCCAACGTGGATAAAGGGAATTCAACACAACATGAAGAAGAGAAATATGACAGAAGTAGACACGCAAGATCGGGAAGTGTGGAATGAAAAATTGTATATTTTGGTTGAGGATACCTGTCCAAATAACATAAACAATCCTGAAATAAAAAAAAATAATATAAAAGTATAAAATAGTAATATAAAACAGATCTGCTACCTTCAGTCGATGATGGGACTAGTCCCAAAAGGCCTACAGTTGTTCAATAGTCTAAGAAGTTGAGGAGATGGACCTTTAATAATAATAATACTAATAATAATAATAATAATAATAATAATAATAATAATGTTTTATTTATTCCGGCAGAGTTAAGGCCATAAGGCCTTCTCTTCCACTCAACGAGCACAGATACAAATAAATATTTGACAAATATAGATATACACTATACTAATTATTAACAGTTAAAGATATATTAAATGTAGCAATGTAAATTTCATGTACAAACAACATTGTATACGATATAACAATAATAATACTTACGATAATAATAATAATGATAATATAAATATGATAAATTATACGAGAAACACCAATTAATATATGTATCCTACACTGGGTAATGATGAAGTCGAGGTTAGAGCAAATGTAAATTTAGATTTCTTTTAAAAGTTGCCAATGTCTGGCAGCCCCTTATTTCTTGTGGTAGGGAATTCCAGTTGCGAGAAGTGAAGATAGTATATGACATGGAGTAATGTGATGTCCTATGTTGATATATTAAGCAAGATACTATGTTGTGATCTTGTGTTTAAGTTATGGTTTAAGGATAGATACTGGAAACGAGATGGTAAATAATTGGGAATCGAGGTATGTAGGATCTTAAATAAGAGAATTAGACAGTGTGATTTTCTTCTCTTTTTAGGTATGTAATATTATAATTTTCTATTATAATTTTAAAATGTATGTATGTATGTGTGTATGTGGTGGCGTAAGTCTCAAATGGAATTTCAAGAAATTTGGTACACATATAAATTACTATCTGACAATATGGCTGTAAGGGATAAAATTCGCCTATCATCCCTAGGGGATGAGAGGAAGGTTGAAATGGAAAAATGACCGGCAACGACCTATTTATGTTCCAGCATAATTCTAGTACACCTGGTGTAATTTCAACCAAACTCGGTACGCATATAATATACGAAGGTTCCATGGGGTTAGAGACCCCTAGCCCCCCGTGACGGTGGTGGGATTTAAAAATAAACAAAAACGACAGATATTAGTGTCGAATTAATAGTTTTTAGGAACGCTAAGCCCATTAATGGCAGTCCTGGTGACATTTAAACCCAATTATGACCCCTTACACTCGTATGAGTGTAGCTAGTACTCGTATCTTATAAAATCTAGTGAACCGTCGAACTTTCTGGTCCCTGAACCCAGAAGAGTCCGTTACCATATTTGGACCTTTACTGGCCTAAATAGAGAGAGAATCTACTAATATATTTAGCTGTCCTAATTGTAGCGTCCAATTCATAAATGTAAGTCTATCTATTTTCCTTTGCCCGGGCTTATCAGAGGCAAAGATTTATTCATCTTTCCTATATAGATTTAATAACATATATTGATTAACAATAATTCCTGAAACATACTGTAGTAATTTATATGACTCGTATCTAACTCAGTATAATATTTACAATCATGAAAGCTAGAAGGAAGAGGGGAGCTAATATAACCTTGAGAAAGCTTGTATATAGGAAAAAATATAAGGCAGTAATACCATAGCCAACAAGCACAGTAATTAAACATTCTTGTTTTCTAAAAATAGAATTTAATAATCCAATTATTAGTCTGGTGTTGAAATATAAAAAAGTGCTTAAACAGAAATAACTATTGGCCATTACAAAACTTTAAAGAAAACATGAATACATAAATAATATAAATATAAATTAATTAACTTGGTCATTACTTAAATCCAGTTTTGTGGACACTACAGAAATAATAAAAAATGACAATATTTACTCACACAAGCACTCATGCATTAGTCCAGCCGAGGGTTAGGGTCCATACCCCGGATACCCTACCCTGGCTTACCGGACCAAAAACAAAACAACACAGCTCTCCTCGAGCTGACTGACGTCAACCAGACGATGAGAAAATAACTGAATGAACGAATGAATGAAATGACCCTGTTTACAACTTGCTTCACATATTTGAGTGTTCCGAAAAAGAGGGGAAGTTGTGCACTTACAGACAGCGCAGAGGGAAGGGGTAGGAGGTTAGTGGGAGTAAGCGCAAAGAAGAAGGGAATTGGCACAGTTCATAAATCTCACTGAAGAGGGAGGATAACAGTACATAGATGTTACGTACCGAAATTGCACTTTCCGTACAGTAGATTTGAATAAGGCTTCATAAATACATTTGTTTCTATTGTCAGGATAGGGGTAAGCCGTAGCGTAGTGGCCAAGGCACTACGCTACAAGTCGGAAGGTCGACGGTTCGAGTCCCGTTGTGGTCAGGATTTTTAAACTGACCCAAAACATTCTGGAAGCACTAAGACACTGGGGTCGACTCAGCCCCTAATGGAAATGAGTACCGAACGCTTCTTCTGGAGGTAAAGGCGGCTGTCATGCAGGGCTGACAACCAGGCTGACATCAAGTGCCGATTGTCCACAACAATTTGGAGCCTTAACCTCCTACTACCCCAATGACCTCCTGAGGACTATAAGTGGGATCACTTTACTTTATTGTCTTGATAACATAAACAGTGTTCCGCTTGAAAGAATAATATAGGAAATAGTTATTATATCACGTGCCCAAAACGGCCAAGGTAGCATTTGAAAGAAGGGATTGGTACGTTTTAAGTGAATGTTATTATTTTTATAGGGAGGACATGAGATTACGAGTTTTTGAGAATAAATTTCTTAGGAAAATTTTTGGACCAAACAGAGATGAACAGACAGGTGAATGGAGAAGACTACTTAACAATGAACTACATGGTCATTATAGGAAGCCAGATATAATAAGAACAGTTAAGTCTCGTAGACTGCGATGGGCTGGACATGTTGCGCGTATGGGAAATGAAAGACGTGCTTGGAAGCTTCTTGTAGGAAAGCCAGAAGGAAAACGCCCAGTTGGTAGACCAAGAATGAGATGGGAGATCAACATTAACTATGATTTGAGGGAAGTGGATTATACAGGGAATGATTGGAAAACATTAGCTCAGGATAGGGATGTGTATATCCGCGCGGCCATGAACCTACGGGTCCGATAGTGCCAGTAAGTAAGTAAATCAGCTTGTAAAGGGTTGCAATATTATTTTAGTGGGAATAGCATCAGTGTTTCTTTCCTATGGAATTCGTTAAAGTCTCAAATATTCAATGTGTGACATAAGTCACATATCATGTCGCTAAAACCCCAAGAAATGGATCGGAAGAGGATCACCGTACATCATATGTATTGACAGACATAACATCAACTGACTTTTTCTATGAGGGTTTCGTTACACCACTACGTAATTTGTCAGACTTAAAGGAAATAATATTTATGCTGTTATCATAAGTAATGCCATGAGTGATTTCCAAATTATCGTTAAATTCATGAGTCACGAAGTGACTCGTGATTTGAGAGGATTTGGAAATCAAGAGTGGCATTTGTTAGGACTCTTTAACGAATAAAATTAAGCTGTTTACTCACAAATCATTATTTAAATATAGTCATTTTAAAATATTTATATATTTAATGTAAACAAGTGACAAATGTTCAATTTGTTCATCAGTGCAACTTGATCATACTCTTTATTGCCAAATAGGATCGCAGTACTGTAATAATGCACCCTAGTGGAGGAAAAATGAAACACATCAAACTAACGAACATTATAGGTTATTGATTATTATTAGGAAACAGCTCGGTAAAATCATTATTTAAAAACACAATTAATGAACACACCGTTATCAAATGTGTAGGTCGAAGGAATTTGTTCATTATTTGCTATATTCAACATATTTGTTAGAGCGCCAGTCACTGCAAAATAATGCTCTGACCTGCTCAGAATATTACAAAGGAGGAGCTTTCTTTATTTTGGTAATCAAAATTCGATAATTATCGAGGTGAAACATGGTTGTGTTTGATTGTAAAACAAAATCCAATGAAATATGATTGGTCATTGACTCCCATTTGGGGCATAAGTTAAATACTGACCTATATAATACCGCAGATAAGGCCTTATCCATAACACGTGGGTCAAGGTTGATTGCACTGAGCAATAAAAATATACTTATTTTTGTCTCAGAAAGAAAAATATGTGATTCTGATAGTATTTTTTCTCCTGAATTCAAATATGATATCGAGTTTTCTCCATCGCGCAAGTTTTCCGAGAGACAGGAATTTATAATTTCAAACACTTTAATATTTTCCACATTCTTAACTACACAATATTCGAACATTCGGGCTCATCTAGAAAGTAAGAAATGACGATTTCCTGCTATATTTTGTCTGTGGAGCATCCCTCTTGATGGTCCAACAATAATCGGCCAGCATATTAGCATTCCATTTGCCTCGATATCTCTTTTCCATAGCTGAAACCATTTGAGTTAGCTCATTTGGTTTTATTTTACAATGGACAAATGGACGAAAAAACGTTTTTTAAAAAAATAATTGAAATTGAAATACGTAAACAAAACTATGGGCGATGGAGAAATTCCGAATACATATTTGAAAACACGATAATAATCTGCATGAAGTACAACTATTAGTACTCATGAGACATAAGCCTTGTTGACCAGTGTTACCGGCCGGACATTTGTCGGCCACTAATTGAAGCATGTTGATGTTTATGGAACATAAGGTAAAAAAAATCCAGTTTTCAGTCTTTATAGCAATTGGTTTCATCTGTAGATTCGTATTACACATAGTTCAGAAGTTATAGCTATTATTTTACTATGCTTATAAGCAGAAAATTCAATATTTAACATATTATGATTTTTGCTAATTGGCCGCGGTGGACTAGTGGTTACGCTCCTTGCCTCTGGTCCCGAGGGTCGCGGGTTCAAACCCGGCCGGGGTCGATGGATTTTTTAGGATGCAAAAATCCAAGGAGCTAGTCCTCCGGGAGGGACTTTAAGCCGTGGGTCCCGAGTCTGAAGATTTTCAAGCTCGTAAAACATCCTTGAACCCGAATGAAAAGGCCTCTAAGCAAAATTTACCGAATTTTCCCGTCCTAGTACTATCTTGGTTTCCTAGATGTCAGTATGAGGTGGATCGCTGACCACGGACCACTCAAATGACATCTATACGAAAACAAGTGTAACTAAATTAGTATGGTTCAAATTCTTCCCTGTAGGGGAGAGCGCCTAAATCTCTGTTAAGGGAAACATGGGCTTACGAGAAGATGATTTTTGCTTGAAGTATAATATGAGAATTAACTAAGTCACAGGCACTATCGAACCTGTATGTTCTTGGCCGCTCAGACATAAGCTCTTCATACATGCTTATCCTGAATCAACGTTTTCTAAATATCCGCTGTATAATTCACCTCCCCCAAATCAGATTAATATTACTCTCGCACCTCATTCTTGACCTACTTACTGAACGCCTTCCATCTGTTTTCCTACAAAGAACTTTCATGTCCCTCTTTGAATTCCCATTCGTGCCACATGTCTTACCTATCGGAGTTTGCTCTTATTACATCTAGATTTCCATAAAGATCATGTAGCTCACTGATGTGTTGTCATCTTCATTCACCTCTCTCTTCGTCTCTATTTGGTTCAAATATATTCATAAGAACTTTATTCTCAAATACTCGTATTCTTTTCTGCTCCTTAAAAGAAAGAGCCTATGTTTCGCATGCATATAACTGGGTGAATAACAGTTTATATTTTCAGTTTAACACTTTTGAGAGATTGAATGCAGGCTTTCACGGCCGGTAATCATAATGTTGAGTGATTCCGGGTTATGTGGCCGTGGTCCATAGTTGGTGTTGATACCAGACTAAGTAGATCTTCCGACCAGGAAACACGCCTAGAAGCACTCGCCACTGAAGATGCCCTCCACAGTTGAGGGCGAAACGTCTGGTATCAACACCAACTATGGACCACGGCCACATAACCCGGAATCACTCAACATTATGATTACCGGCCGTGAAAGCCTGCATTCAACTATTAAACGCCTCTACGGGGAGGAAAGTTATTTACGTATTAGACACCTGGAGACACTCCGGAATAAGAAATCCCAATTACTATCATCTTATACTTTTTTACTACGGTGCAGAGACGCTGGATATATACCCAAATTCCTACAACAACGGAGGACTTTTAGATCTAAAAAAGCCCATCGCATATACGACCGTACTGAACGTGCTCTACTCAGAGAACGCATCCAACAAACACGGAAGGAGTTAGCAACCAACGACGCAGAACTCTTTACACTTCACATAACAATCAGTAACAGCATTCCTTACCATGATTGGAACAAGATCGACAGCATTACATACAACTCAAGTGAAGCAACCATGTTAAAGTCTACTAGAACGCAGATGAAGAAATTCGACTTTCTAAAAATGCAATCGCGACCCTTACAGCAATCAGTCGGTCTACAACATACCGTAACAAACCTGTCATCACGCACTCTGTCAACTGATGAAACATCTGTACTATCAAAAGGAGGCAACTACGCCATCACACCCACATCAATACCTGTAGAGGATATTATCTCTAACATCGAGGCAAGCATCAAGAATCTCCCCTTGCAAACAACTGATGAAATTCGTTATGAAGCTGCAAGAATACTCCGTCGCGCCCAACCACCGAAAAGCAATTTAACTAAGAAGGAGAGACTAGCGCTAAAAACTTTAAATAATGATAATAATATCACCATTTTACCAGCCGATAAAGGAAACTCTACAGTTGTTATGAATACACACGAATACAAAGAGAAAATAATAGAGATTCTGACGCCAGATACATACAAACCTATCAAGCGAGACCCTACATCCGGTATTCTTCGAAAAACCAACAATCTTATCAAGCAATCGTCCTTGCCAGAAGAAATTAAGAAGAAATTACGCGTATCCGAAGCTCAACCTCCAAGACTCTATGGTCTTCCAAAAAATACACAAGAACAACATTCCACTCCGGCCAATTGTCAGTGCCATCGGTTCCCCGACCTACTTACTGGCAAAGCATCTTACAGGACTTCTGAAACCACTCCTTGGAAAAACGGACAGCTACATCAGAGACTCGACACATTTCATTGAGAGACTACGGAATATAAACGTAACATCTCAAGATATACTGGTTAGCTTCGATGTGGTTTCCCTTTTCACCATGGTGCCGGTAAATGAGACCATGGACTACATTAGACAGATTTTCACAGAAGAAATATCCAATTTATTCAGGCATGTACTAACTACTACTTACTTCCAATGGAACAACAGCTACTATGAACAGACCGACGGAGTAGCCATGGGCAGTCCTCTAAGCCCAGTAGTAGCGAATTTTTTCATGGAGAAATTCGAAGAAGAAGCACTAAAAACAGCTCCTAAGTCTCCAGAACATTGGTTTCGCTATGTTGATGACACATTCGTAGTATGGAGACATGGCAGTGAAGAATTGGAACGTTTCCTTCAACACCTTAACAGCAGACACAACAAAATACAGTTCACAATGGAAAAAGAAGATAATGGAAGACTTCCTTTCCTGGATGTTCAAATAATAAGGACTGGCAATGGGGAAATTCAACATACAGTTTACAGAAAACCTACACACACAGACCGATATCTGCACAAAGATTCTAACCACCATCCAAGACAAAAGCGAGGTGTCATTAAGACACTGTTCGACAGAGCGACTAAGTTATGCCAACCACAACACCTTAAACAAGAACAACACCATCTGTTCAATTGTTTCCAGAAAAATGGCTACACATCCAAGGAAATAAGACAAACCATACATCCACGAAGACAGCACGTCAGAATGGATAACACACCCTCAACCATCATAGCCTACTTACCATATGTACAAAGAGTCACAGATCGTATCGGAAAACTCCTACGAAAATACAACATAAAAACAGTTTACAGACCTACAAGAAAAATAGAAGACTGCCTTCGCTCAGCTAAGGATCCTCGGCCACCTCTCTCCACTTGCGGCGTATATAGACTTCCTTGTTCGTGTGGTAAATCATATATAGCGACCACGAAAAGAAGTATAGCCACCCGTTTATCAGAACATAAAAGAAACTGCAGACAAGGAGAAATGGATAAATCAGCTGTAGCAGAACATGCCATTATGAATGGACACCAGATTCTATTCGACGATACACAAGTTTTAGCCACAACTTCCTACTATTTCCCTAAATTATACCGAGAGGCTATAGAAATATACAAGCATAAGGGAAATATCAACAGAAAAGAGGAAGGTATCAAACTGTCTAAGGCCTGGTTTCATACACTAGAAAATAAATGCATTAACACCAGTGACAACAAGGAGACGAACATTAGCCAATCAGCAAGAGCCACGCCCACTCACCCTGCACCCACCACTAGTATCAATACAACGTCCTCTACGTCCACAGCGCTCACTCTAAGTAGATCTTCCGACCAGGAAACACGCCTAGAAGCACTCGCCACTGAAGATGCCCTCCGCAGTTGAGGGCGAAACGTCTGGTATCAACACCAACTATGGACCACGGCCACATAACCCGGAATCACTCAACATTACTTTTGAGAGAATTTGGGATGACAAAAATCCCTGTAATGCGTAATAGCTTACATTTACAGAATTGAGTTTATGTTTAATTCCTTTGTGCAACTCAGATAATACGAATTAGTAGGTTTAGTACTTGTAAGTACACAAAAGACCTTGCAACGTATATCCATCTGAGCAAAATAATAAATGTGATTTCACAGGCAGATAAAACCTCACGTCGGAGATAATAAAAACAACACATTTGTAATCTAATATTACGTTCTAGGGCATAATGGTAACTTGCCGCACGTTCGTGTTTGAAGTTCATGGTATTATGACTACTGTGCATAAAACACACATGAATACAACTTGAACATGCTCTTGTAACAACGTAAATTAAACTTAAGTTTAATATAAGAATTTTTTAAATAACCAAAACTGAGAATATAAAGTAAACAGAAAAACGTGTTCCTGTGTCAAAATAAACTAAGCAATAAAATGTGGGTTCATTTCGGAATAATTGAAAAATTGAAGATGAAGTATTGCTCATCTTGATAAAATATTTAGAATCATGGTTGCGATAGACAATTTGGAAAAAACTTAATTTAGACCATCGAGTGAGTGATCACTAATGGAGGGATAAAATTGGAGTAACTCTATGAAAGTAACTCTATCTTCCAGTGTGTAACAGGACCAATTATTAGACCAAACACATTTTTGTACAACAAATATAACATTTTAATAATTAAATAAAAATAAAACGTAGTTTTATTTGATTTTCATATTTATTATATAATTCAGTGACAGCTGTTTCAGTACACTGTATTTTCAGAGATGTTAACAAATTATGAATTGCGTTATTACATATCAACTGATCTAAGCAACAATACAACAATATTTATTTATTTTTTTAATTTAACAAAGGGGATTCATTCAAATCAAGTTGAGAATTTAACAGTCTGTTACTACTCTTCAATTTATTTATCTCTACAGCCTCCAAAAGATCTAACTTCTTACCCTTATTACCTGTGATAACGGTACGACGTATTTCGCGGGCGAAGGCAAGAATATTGATCTCGAATTGCTAGAAATAGATTCGCGAGTCGAAAGAACCACGTAGACCATCGAAATGTCTGGGCCCTCATTCCGGAGATCGCTATGCATCTCAATTTCTCCTTTCGGGAAAGATCGGTGGCGAGAAGTTTCCATTTGGTAGTGTATTCACCATGGACCTAGAAGTTTCCCTCCCCTGCCGTATATATCTGTGGCGAAGGCAGGAAGCGAATCAGTCAATCGTACATTTGACAGCTAGAACCAGGGAGAATTGGGAGGGAAAAATCTTGGAGAGAATTAATCAGGCTATGAAGGAACGGGATGTTACCAAAATTTGGAAAGTAATTAGGGAAATTAAATATCGTAAAAAAGTAAATCAAATTTCGCCAGAAACTTGGGTACTTCATTTCGAAAGGGTGTTTACAGGAGGGGGAATTGGGAGGGACCGCGGCTATTATTAGTTGGTCAAGACGTACCAATGCTAGACTCGGAGATAACAAAACTAGAGGTGAGAAATGCGATTCGATCCATGAAAAATGGAAAAGCTCCTGGTCTAGACGGTATACCAGCCGAGTTCTATAAAGAAGCCTTGAAAATTGATAAATGGACAGGGTACATAGTAGGTATTTTTAACAACATTTTTGAAAAAGGAAGCTATCCAGATGAATGGTCCACATCAATACTGCATCCTATTTACAAGGGTAAGGGTGGAGTTAACAATCCGGACAATTACCGCGGTGTCTCTCTTCTGCCGGTGTTTGGAAAAATTTATTGCACAGTGCTATATGACAGGCTAAAAAATTGGATAAATGAAAATAATAAAATACCAAGCCGGGTTGAGGGAAGGCTTCAGGACGGCGGACAATCCATTTGTTCTGAGAACTGCAATTAACAGATGTTTGAGTGTCAAACGAGGCAGGTTACACTGTACTTTTATAGATCTGAAAAAAGCATTTGACTCTGTTGAACGCAATGCCCTATGGCAGAAATTATGGCAACTAGGAGTATCGGGAACTATGATTAGGGCGCTAATGGGAATTTATAAGAAAGTGGAGTTCTGTGTTAAATATGGGAGGGACCAAGTTTCAGAAAATATAAAGGCAGTTAAGGGTGTAAAACAGGGATGCGTATTGTCACCACTGTTATTTAACTTATTTATAGACGATGTAGCTTTGATGCTGGAAGTAGAGGGGATCGATGCTCCAACGGTGGGTGGGCGAATTATTCCTGTTCTAATGTATGCAGACGACTTATGCCTCTTTTCCACAAAAATAGATGGCATGCAGAAGGGTTTAGATTTACTATCGACATACTGTACGACTTGGGGACTTACTGTTAACGTTAGCAAAACTAAAGCCATGACTTTTAAAAACGGGTCGGTATACAGCGGGAGGGAAAGGTGGACATACCATGGTGAGAATTTAGAAAATGTTAAAAACTTTGTCTACTTGGGGATGACTTTGACAATGAATGGAAAATGGACGAGACACATCGAGAATGCAACAATGAGAGCTAGGTGCCGGACAAGCGAAATGCTTACTAATATGTCAAAATTGCGAAACATACCGATGCGTACCCTAGAACAGGTTTATTCTTCGACTGTGAAAGCGACCATGCTGTATGGCTCAGAATTATGGGGTTGGGAACGAACGGGGACACTAGATAAAATTCAACCTATGTTTCTTAAGAAAGCGATGAGATTAGCAAAGGGGACTTCAAATTGTGGCATACTGAAAGAATTCGGTACATTTTCGGACACAATAAGAGGCAAAATTATGGCTATTAAGTATTGGTTGGACATAATAAACGGGAATCAGGACTCGCTTAGAGCAGAGTGTTACAATGAACAGAAAAGGCAGTGTGTTTCGGGAGATTGGGTAATAGGTGTAGAAAGGGGATTGAAGGGCACAAGGATGGGTTGGGTATGGGAGAGGAGTACGCGGAATAATATAAATGTTTGGAGGACAGTTAAGAAGAGACTAATCGATATAGACAGGCAGTATATAGAAGCAGAGTGTAGCCAGAAAATATCGCTCACCCTGCATACGGAACTGAAACTTTCTGGGGAAGGGAGACATATATTGACTCTTTGGATGGGGATGATAGAAGTGCTATTGCATGGTTTCATTTGGGGGATGGATGGCCCATAATTTAACAAATGATGAAGGCATTAAACTATGCCCACTATGCGATGACCATGAAAACTGGCAGCATATTATTGCATTCTGTAGAGAGACAGAACAACTTAGATTACAGATGCTGCCGGAGAGATTTCTCAGGTCGGATCGAGGGAGAGTGGCGTGTTGGGATCTTTTAGGACGGATCGAGAGTGAATCAAAAACATTCAAATTTTTGGGTACAGTACGAAAATTGAGATATAACAAAATTGTAGATTAAGGATATATGTATTAACAATAAGAAGAATCTCAATATGGTCTTTGTTTTCGATCTTTAATTATGTTATATAATAAGTAGGTCCGATAAGTTGAATAGTCTGATAGTGTATATGATGCCTGCAGGGACGGGGGCGGGGCGTATGAGCGTGCGGTGTGTATATGTGTGGGGGTGTGTGGGTGTATGTGTGTGAGTGTTTTTTTTTCTAATTTGTTTTCTAGCATTTTTTTAATATTAATGTACGGAATATGGATGAATGTAGATATGTATTATTGTGATTTAGTGTAGACATAGATTTTACTTATATGTAGCCTGTTATTGTTTTTTGATACAGGTGTATTTGTAGGTATTTGTTTATATTATTAGTTTTATTTTTTATTCATGGAAAAATAATGCACGTACGGCCAAGCAGGCCCGTGCGCAATGTAAATGCATATGTATTTTCTTTATTCTGAAAAAAAAGGCAATAAATTCCATTATCTACTACATTTGACAGCGATAGGTGAAGTGTGAGGAGAAAAGAAATTTCAGTGAGTGAACTCATCAGAGACTGTAAAATAATTGTGAAACAGATAAACTTTGAATCAAAATTAATTGTTAGTGCAAATTATGAGTAAATTACTACTGATAATTTGTATAATTAAATAAAGTGATTGTGAAATATTACATGACAATCTGTGTGATTATTTACGACATAAATTATGCGAAGACTCCCCGGCAAACTGCTATAATACTACTGGGTGTGTACTATTATCCAAAAGTCTGCTAGCAGTCTTAAATCACACATCCATGGAAAAGGGTCCTTAAAAGGATTGCATTACTAGTGCACTAATGCAAATTGCTTACCTCTTTGTGATAAGAAGTAAAACATTTCACATGTTAAACTTACTAGTTAAAGCCCGGCGTGCACTGCTACGCCTAAATAAATTAAATGTGTTCTTATTTTTAGTTGAATAAGTGAAAAAAATAAATTTATATCGTAATTAATTTTAGATACCTCATGCTGATTACCCGCGTTGCCCGGGAATATATTTATCCCGATATGCTTGACATCATTGAGCCGAAAGACAAAAGTTGTTATTGTGAGTTACCCGTAAAAGAATACCCGTCATTCACTGCTACGCTTGCCCGGTAATTTATGTACTCATCACGATTTTCTAGGCATGAATGAGCTGAAAGACAAAAATGGTTATTGTGAGTTATCCGTAAAAGATTGACATATGCTTCGCGGACTTTTTTTGTAGATTTTTTAGATATTCAGTTCTGTGTACATTAATTTGGTGTATTTGTTATAGTTAGGCAGTGTAAGCCTTTAAGCATATAAAAAGCGTCTTTTTAGTGTACCGATTCATGTTTGTTTTAGCTCCGGCCGTATAGTACATAGGGTTATATGTTATATACGTTAATTGTCCCAGAAAAATCTCTAAATAACAATGAAAACCACATTGAAATAGGCCAAGTAGTTTTTGAGTCCATAAAGGTCAGACATACAGATTCGCATTCAATTCTATATGCAGGACTATTCAGAAAGAATGAACAGACTTCAAACATTTATTTATTCCAAACTACAAAAAATACAAACACAATTACGACATTCCTGAAAAGAGAAACGTTCGAAATTCCGATCACGCCCGCATTGGCGCTTTTGCATGTTATGTTGATTGTTTGTATTAAAATGATACAACTGGACGTTGGATTGGAAGAGATGGAGCAGAAGATCAGCTTAATTACCGGTGGCCTCCCAGGTCTCCAGATTTAACCCCGTGTGATTTTTGTCTGTGCGGTTAGTAAAATACCGTGTTTCTATCCCCCTATGCCTGACACTCTTGATAATCTGCGACATCAAATTGTTGAAGCTGTGAATTCGATAACTAGAGACCAACTGATTCGTGTGTGGCAAGAAATGTGCCATCGTTTTGGTATTTGTCGTGTAACATATGGTGCTCATATTGAATGCTTAAAATAGTGAAATTTGAACTTTTCTCTTTCCAGGAACGTTAGAATTGTGTTTATATTTTTTGTAGTTTGGAAGAAATAAATGTTTGAAGTCTGTTCTTTCTTTTTGAATAGCCCTGTATAAAGGTTAATAACAGATTATCCTATGATTCTATACAATTTCTTTCAATCGACAAACTACTGTTACTTCTGAATGCATCCGTTACTAGAAATCAATCGCGATATTCCTTCTTCAGTATATTTTAAAACTGCAAAAGAGAGAACGTTTCATGAGATTTTTACTCTTGTAACAAAGGCAATTGTAAAAAAATATATAAAATGTCATAGTATTTTATAATATCCTCAACTCGTGTCCAACTCAGGGTCGGGTCGAGGGATGAAATGAGAGGAAGCCCACATCTATATAGAGGTTTGTGAAAGACATGGGTGCCGGCTGATCATACCTGATGAACCGTCACAGGGGCCGATGAACGAAATGAAACGAAGTAGATTAAATGAGTACTGAGAAATTACGGAATTAAATTTACTACAAGGGAAAACGGGAGAAATCCCGAGGAAAACTGGCTCAATATCCGTTTCGTCATCATTAAACCCACGTGGATTGACCGAGACTCGATCTCGAGACCCCAGCGGAGAAAGGCGAGCGTTTAACTGCTTGCGCTACGGAGCCGCCTAAAAATATTTTCATAGAGAAAAATCCCTCGATGTCAAATGTTATACTTACATATGTTCTTGTTAATAATTGATTTCTTCTTCTTCTTCTCCATCATAATTTATGCTCTCACCATATAGATAATTTTACGTGTCCCACGCCACACGTGCCTTATAGTGGTTCGATCTGTCAGGAGAGGTAGGCCTATTATAAACTTTGGATAACACATGTATTTTTGGAACACCCAAGGACATGGAAGATTACTCCGAGACAACACGAACATTTAAGACGAAATGCACTATTTACTCACACATTCATTTTATATATGCCGAATGTGATAATGATGATTATGATGGCCAGATGATGTTCGAAGACCATTTGGGTCATAACGGTAAGAAAAATTTGTCTTGCAGGTAAGGAAATAACCCGAAAAAAATTACCCAGGAAATTTGTCTCAACAGGAAGTCGAACTCGGGCCCGCTTTATACGAGGAAGCGATGGTACCATGAGATCGCACGGATGAACGATAATTAATTAAAATTAAAATTAATTAAATGACAATGTTAAAATGTAATGTAAGCCTACTACGTGGTACAGTCATTAAGTTTTGAGACTGAGCGCATAGTGGCGCTGTATTACGCTATAGCGCGTAGGTGGCGCCGTGGTATGGTCCCAACAAGAGACAGTTGAGTGCATTCACTGCAAGCAAAGCTATGGCCTTTTTCCTGACGGCGATTTGAATGCGCAAGGGCTTTGTTAAATAAAATTACTATATACTTACCCACGGACACGCTGTGTTTGTTTATTTAAATATACGTATTCATGATCAGGGCTGCGTACTGGTACGTGACAAATGAAGATTTAACACGGAATTACTATAAATAAATGTGTTTATTAAACAATTGAAGTGTCGAAGGAAAGAACCACGTAAGTAATTTTTTCTAAGAAATGATGTTTGAGATACCATTAGATTCTCCGTGGAAACGAATATATTTCAGAAGTTTGAAATATTAAAAGCAATAGCTTGTCATGCGTTTATTTACCATCAACATTTGTCATAAAGGTAAAGAAGTGGGTACATTACATAATAATTAAAAGTATTTTTTCTCGGCTTCAAGAAAAACTGAGTTATCTAGTTTTTTTCCCTAGTTTACATTGCTGATATTCGTTTTTCGCCACATATTGTTTCATTATATTTTAATTTGCTCGGCAATAAATTATATTACACTGAGCAACAAAAAATAAATAAACTTTTTTCTCAGAAAGAAAAATATGTGATTCTGATGTATTTTTTCTCCTGAATTCAAATATAATACCGGTTTTTCTCCATTACGCAAGGTTTTCGAGAGACAGGAATTTATAATTTCAAACACTTTAATATTTTCTACATTCGTAACTACACAATATTCGAACATTCGGACTCACCTAGAACGAAAGAAATGACGATGTTCTACTACATTTCGCCTGTTGAGCATTCCTCTTGACGGCCCAACAATAATCGGCCAGCATATTAGGATTCCATTTGCCTTGATATCTCTTTTCCATAGCTGAAAGCATTTGAGTTAGCTCATTTGGTTTTATTTCACAATGGACAAATAGACGAAAAAACGTTTATTGAAAAATAATAATTTAAATCAATTAATTGAAATTGAAATAAAAAGCTGTGGGTGATGGAGAGTTTCCGAATACATATTTGAAAACACGATAAAAACTGAAGTACAACTGTTGGTACTCATGAGACACAAATCATGTTGACCAGTGTTATCTTTCATATGATATCTTCATTTCCGTACGTTGAAGTGATTTCGCATGTTTCCTATAGTGTAAAAGTTAAAAATATAAAATTAGTATTGTATATTGATTGAATGTAATAGCTGAGGACGACTGAGGTCTCAGGGATCAATTTTATATTTTTAACTTTCACATAGTGACCTCAACGGTATTCCATAGTGAATTTTTTGCGCGATAGTGCGTTCTGCCGTACTTACGGCAACAGCGAGCAGGACTGAAAGTTCAATTTCCTAAATTTCGGGGTTGCCAACCTAAATAACTATACTGTAATACTACAAATTACCTACCTAGTGCGGGAAGTAAAACCAACGTACAATGTATATTAAAAATATCCAAACGGTAGTGTTAATATACATTATATGAAACAAATCACTGAATTTTAAATGAACTAAACTTTATTTGAATCAATGTAAAACAATAAATTCGTACTTACTGTCATTTTATGACTGATTGGTGTCACGGCCTGCTGCAATCTCAACTAAATTATGTTAGGCATTTGCCGTATTAACACTAATGTATTCACGTAGGGGAACTACAAGCCTCACGACCACGGTCTACAGCCCGAAAACCTTCATCAAGATCATCATTGACCACACTATTAACGTTAGTCAGTTGTTTATAATGAACGCAAATATTTACAACAAATGTTATTATTTTACATTATTTATTATTTTGAAAACACCATCGCGCAAAAAATAATGTACAACGCACTTTCGTGAAGTGTTTTATAGAATCTCGGAAATTAAAAACCTTGCTTTCGCTCGGTTTTTAATCATATCCTCGCTTCTGTAAAAACCGCTTCTCAACCACGCTTTGTAATATAGTATTAAACGTATTGCTATGGTGTTAATGTCATTATGATATCCATTGAGTGCAAATGTTCTTGTATCTTTAAAAAATGTTCCGCTTTTGTTAAAATTCGACCTGTAAAATGTTTCCTTGTGAATAATCACTATCGTTTGAGTTGAGGCTAGTCAAGTACAAGGAGTAGAATTCAACTCCAACTTGGTAGTTTGCGCTTACTGCGATGATGAATAAATTAATTTATGTGATGAAATTTGGCGTGTTCTTGTGCTAAACGCTTACACTAATGGGCAAAACACATTTATTATCTAGTTTAATGTAATCTAACATAATAAACATATTTAACATTACATTATATTAATAAAGTTTACCCTTAATTAGTTCTTTACACGCAAGTATTCTAATTGCATTGTTTTATCATAAGTAATGCAACGAGTGATTTCCAATTAATCTAGAGGATTTGGAAATCAATATTGTCAATTGTTAGTACTATTTAACGAATATAAATAAGTCATTATTTAAATATAGTTTTACCGGTGTTTTAAAATATTTATATATTTAATGTAAACGGCGATGTTTGAAAACAAATCAGAAATATGAGGTTATGTTCATTCACTGTAGCTTGATCATATTATTTATTTCCAAAGAGGATCGCAATATTGTAAGAATGCACCCTAGTGGAGAAATAATGAAACACACAAAAACTGTATACTATAATCAACATTATAGGTTATTCATTAATTTTTTTAGTAAACATCTTAGTAAAATCAAGGAATCTGTTCATTATTTGCTACATTCAATGTATTTTCTGGAGAAAAAAAAATGCTCTGATCTGTTCAGAATATTAAAAGGAGGAGCTTTCTTTATCACAAAAGCGGAAACTGATAAAGAGAAATCGATAAAGAGCGAGGTGAAACTCGACTGTCATTTGTTGTAAAACAAAATTCATTGAAACGTGATTGGTCATTGACTATTATTTGGGGCATGAGTTAAATAGTTCTCACAATTGAACTAGTTTTTGGAGTCAACATTTTAAAAGCGTTCTGTCACTCATTCTAGCTATATTACAGCCCATCTCAATGTCCATATTTAACCGATCAGATAATTATTAGGTGATTTATATAAAATTGAAGGGGTGATTTCAATTTTTCATTTTGTTTATGATTGTTTAATGGGCATAGATGTGTCTAGTCAGAAAGTAGTTTTTTAATAGAACCAAGACATGTAGTTTCTTTTTTTAGGAAAAACTTTTATTTCTCCCAAACCATGTTAGACATGTAATATTTCACAAGAGTTTATTCACATCTAGTTAGTAGTCTAGAAATTAAGGGAATTGTTTTAATTTCAAGGAGTAGTTTATGTAAAATATGTTTTCGAGACTTATGAAGATATATATCTCCTCTTGGAAGTTCTAAAAGGATCCTTATTTTTGTTTACAAGACCAATATTTTATTATTAAATTATTTAGAACTATCTATTTAATTATTAATATTAATAATGTTGATGTATGTATAATTTTTTGTGGTTTTTGGGTATTTTCTTCAAATCTAAATTATTGGCAATATTGTTAATATCGATAATGTTTTCAACAAACAAGAACACTACTTTTCGATCAGAGGCCACAGTCTTATGCCAACTGACACCTGCTAATGAGACTATTTAACTCATGCCCCAATTGGGAGTCAATGACCAATCACATTTCAATGAAATTTGTTTTACAACCAATCACAGTCGTATTTAACCTCGATAATTATCGAATTTTGATTACTAAAATAAAAAACTCCTCATTTTTAATATTCTGAACAGGTCAGAGCATTATTTTGCAGTGACTAACAAACACGTTGAATATAGCAAATAGTGAACAGATTCCTTCGACCTACACATTTGATAATCGTGTGTTCAATAATTGTGTTTTTAAATATTGATTTTATTGAGTTATTTCCGGAAAAATTAATTAGTAACTTTTAATGTTGGTTATAGTATACAGTTTGATGTGTTTCATTTTTCCTCCACTAGGGTGCATTCTTACAATATTGCGATCGTATTTGACAATAAATAATATGATCAAGTTGCAGTGATAAACAAATGAAACATAACCAAATATTTTTCATTTGTTTTCAAACATCGCCGTTTACATTAAATATATAAATATTTTTAAGTAAGTGTATTTAAATAATAAACAGCTTAATTTTATTCGTTAAATAGTCGTAACAATTTCCACTGTAGATTTCCAAATCTTCTACATAAATTCGAAATCACTCGTGATAATGTTTATTAGCATGAGGAAGATTTCTAATTGTAAAATTATCTTAACATTAACTTCTAAATCAATTTTGATTATATTAAAATAATTTAACAATTAATATAAATTTCCTCTCTCTTTTCCTTAGTTCAATCTCTCTCTTTGTTGGTACTTTTACGTGCCCTACACTCCTGAGCCTTACAGGAACACGATTGTCATAAGAAAATTTTTAACTTGCTATTTCACGACATAAGACCATAGAAGGTATCTCCAGATGACTGGTCAGCTCAATCAATGCTGGGGCCACTTCAGATACAACACGACCATTTAAGACAAGAAAATGCCATTCACTGATTCATTCATACTAAAAGAGACTAGGTATAATATAATATCGGGAACTTATGAAGGCCAAATGGAATTTGGGGACTTATTAGGTCTTAATATGTTTTGGCTTCTTTGTCGTGTATGTGAGGAAATTCCGAAAGAAAACTCGCATAGGAAAAATTGATTTAACTGCGAATCGAATCCGAAGCTTCTGGGTCCAAGGCAATGGCGCGTCATTATTGACATGACCCCGAAGTGGATATTTTATTTGCGATTTTTTTAAATAAGATCTTTTTAATAAAATAATAAGTCAATATGATTTAGTTAATTAAAAATATTAAAAATCAGTTCATCTGAATGAATTGACTATAGTTGTCTATAGGTTTTATCTATACAAATGATGTTAGAAATCTGTAGCAAAAAAAAAAATTGTATAACAATATTTAAAAATATATAACCTAGAATCTAGAAAAATAGTAACATTAAATTCTTCATTAATGGATTTTAAAATGTGTTCACCTGGAATGTCTGAAAGAGATAAAATAAGCTCTCTAATTGAACAAAATATGAATGTTCAAACATCAATTGTAAATTTAAAAAAAATAAAATAAATAAAATGACATGGTTATGTAAAAAGAGTGGCAGAAGACAGAATCCAAAGAATACTGCTAGAATGGGTATCATTTGGTAGAAGAAGAAGAGGACGGCCAAGAATAACGTGGATTGTTGGTGTGTGAGCAGCATGAGGAGTAAAAGGATTGACGATGGAAATTGGAATGACAGAGAGATGTAGAGCAAAATGATAGTATATTAATTGGGCGCAGGAAGTTGTGAAACCTCTGTTAAATAAATAAATAAAAAAAATAATTGTTACTATTGGGGGGAAAATATTTTATTTTTACTTAGCGCGTTTTGTAATCATCCTCTTCAATTATGAACTTCCTCTTTATTAAGTTTCCTAATGTGTAAGTAAGTAGTAAAGATAAATCTAAATGTTATCTTGCTAGTGTTTATTTAGCTAATATTCAATTAAGAAGTTGAGAGCGGTTGTAAAAGTGATATTTTATTGCATTGTATTGTATTTGTAATTTATGGGTACTTAACGTGATATATTTACGACTATAGTTTTCTCCTCTCGAACTAGGTAAGATTTGACACTCATTTTTAAAATCTTACTTACAATAACGGCGCTTTTATGTGTGTTGGATCTATATTTAATGAAGCACGTTGCGAAGGAGGGCGTTAAAAGAGCTATATAACAGCAAGTATATGGGTATCGTATTTGCAGTAAATAGAATACTTAGAGCTTCAAACACCTCCAGAGACCCTTTTCTTTAGAAGGATCAACATTTTGGTAATTCTTGTTTATGGTAATTGTTTTTCAGGTAGCGACTTGATGGTTCCCCCAAGACATCGACCTTATTTCGACGCAAAGCAAACATCCCCGAGGGATGAGGCATCGCTCTACCATTATGGTGTAACAAGTTCATTGTACCATGGAGGTTCTATAGAAAGACAATTGTTTTACCGTGGTCACAACGTGATGCGTCGAGATGTGGAAGACGATGGAGGGGACAAATGCAGGGAATTTCAGGTGGGAAGACCTGATCGTGGGGAATTTTACTCACCCAATTATCCAGCAAATTATCCCAATCATACCGATTGCATCAAACTTCTGGAAGGTAAGGTTACAAACAACACACCTAACCATTTTATGTATAGGGTGTTTCACGTCTACAAATTAGCATTGCTCCTATAGAGCAATTATTTCTAGTAAATGTGTCATTTCATGTGAGAATGATTTATTAGTTAATTTATTTTAAATAAATAATTTTGTAAATAGTTTCACCTACAACTTTACCAAGAAGGTAAGTGCCTGATTCATGGTAAAAATATCATTATGGAACATTATCTTAGACATTTAAAAGAATTTTCTCCCAGTTTCATTAAAACAAATCCTTGTATTGCCACACTTCGATTATTGTGACGTTACATACAGTAAAAGTTGTTTAATCCGGAACGTGAATAATGCGGAAATCTGTCCAATGTGAACAAATTCATTGGTTCCGGCAAAATAATAGTAATATTATGTGTATTCATTTTGTATAAAACGGAATCTGTTCAACGCGGAAACCGAAGGGTATTTCTACACAATTCATGAAAAAAATGTTTATAAGGCGGAAAGACATAGAAATAAATTAGTTTCCATTTCATTGAATTCTCGTTAGACGAATTAACAATAAGTGATGATTCCTGCCGCTGCACCGGATCAAGTAGAGTTCTACCTTTATCTGAAATTTTCTTTCGGCCTCGCTGCACACAGATTTTACGAAATACAGGTTCGTTTAACAAATATTTGGCGTGTGATATCTGTCTTACAAATAACCAGTGCACTTTAAAATCTTTAATTAGTTTCAGATCTGAGACATATTTTGTACGTATCTTTCACAGGTAGCGTTCTGAATTTACTAAATAAAGATGACTAAATCGTATGTATCATTTTCATTAAACGAAAACATGAAAGTGATTGAAGATAAAGAAAAACAAACTCTCAGTACGCGAAATAATGACTAAATTTAAATGTGGAAAACCCCAAGTTTATGAGATTTTAAAACACAAAGAAAAAATAATTAATGGATGGATGCAAGGAAATGATTAAACAAAGAGGAAAGCTAAATAAATGAATAAATAAATAAAATAAATGAAGAAATCAACGAAGTAGTGTGGGAGTGTTTTACAAGTGCACGATCAAAAAATATCCAAATTTCCAGACCGATGCTCCAAAGTCAAGCTCTAACTGTTACTACATCCCTAGAGAATAACGATTTCAAGGCATCTTCAGGTTGGCTGTACAGTTTTAAAAGACGACACAATGTAGTGTGGGATAAAATTTGCGGGAAATCAAAAGATGTGGAAAGAAGTATAGTTAGTGGGTGAAAACCGAAACTGCATACTTTAATTTCAGGATACGGGCCTAAGAGACATTTTTAACGGACTGATATTTCGCGCGTTACCGTCGAAATCGCTCGTACATACTATACTTCACTTTTCAACGGCAGTGGAACTACAATTAATGCAAGGTACATAAAAAGATATATACGGTGCTCTATAATCTAAGATTTGTTATTTTTTATATAATGCGGAATTTTGTCTAATGTGGAAAAAATGGTCTCATGCGATTCCGCTTTGAATAAGTTTTATTGTATAATGATCTAAACTATGACTTGTCGCAGAGACTGCAACGTGTTCATAATGCTTGCGTTCGATTCATCTTCAATATCCGCCGTTATGATCAAATTTCCGAACACTTTAATAACCATTCTTGGATCCGTCTTACTGATAGACGTAAATTGCACTCTCTTTCACTTCTTTTCAAGCTTCTGAATTCTTACACTCCTAGTTACCTGGCGTCCAGATTTGAGAAGTTATCTTCTTACCACAATATTGACAATAGGTCACAAGATAACAGTCTGCTAACAGTCCCTCTTCATAGCACTTCCTCTTATTCGACCTCTTTTACAGTACCTTTGCCCGCTCCTGGAATTTCCTTCCTCAAGATATCAGGGGTTGCCGCACACTTGGCACTTTTAAGTCACATTTATAACAAATACATGTTGTTAAATAATTAATTTTTCTCGACAACTAAATTTATTCTACGTCATTAATAGTTTTTTATCTGACTTTTCTGTTCTTATATTTCAATCGTTAACTATAGACTGAACCAAAATATTTTGTGAATAATAATTATATTGTAGACGTACCATGCATATTTATGTTTAATGTAATTTAGATGTAAGAATATTTTTTTGTATTTTTTTAACCTGGTTGAGTGATAGACAAGATCTTAAGGCCTTAACACTGCCAGGTAAAAATAAAGCTATTATTGTAATTATCACCCACATATTTAATAAAGTTTGGGAGTGAAATCAATTACCGGAAGAGCGGGCTAGCGGAGATGCCATAAATCATCATCTCTCAACGAAACTTGGAGATAATTATATTTCCATGTGTCACTCAATCTGCGGCGTCAAGTGGCAACAGCGTTCCCATAAGACTAATAATATTTTCTAGACATGAAAAATCCTATAGTATATTTTTATTAAGTTCTGTTTTGTTTATTTTTAATCGCTGGAACTATATATTATTAAAGACTGCGACATTAAAATTAGATATCAGGTAATCTTAATAAATAAAGTGAAAATCACATAATCCTCTTATTTCTGTATATGAAATTAAAACCTAACATATATTTATAAAAGATATTTGAAATAAATTATTTAATAATCTATTTTGTATTGAACGTTATAATGAAAATGATTAGAGTTTTTAAAACAGTATTTGTTCATATTCATAAAGGCCTTTATTTGTTTTATTTCATATTTTACTTTGCAAATTATTATACCTATATAATTGGTTAACATGTTGTAATTGGCATGGTTTTAATATGTTTAAATGTTTGCGGTTATTATATTTTTTTAGATACATAATACTTTTTTTATTATTATATATAACTTTCCTCATTAGAAGATTGCCTCAAGGACAAAGTGATACAGGAAATTAATTTTCGAAGTTGATGAAATATATTTTTTAAAAACATTAAAAAATTTCAAATTGTAATTGAAGTATACAATACTATAAAGTAGAAACTTTGTAAAGATGATTTCTTAAAATTGAAATTGATCCTCTAAGGCAGCGATGGCAATTTTAGAAAGATACACTCTGTCCAAATCTAAGAAATTCCAAAATTTAGCTAAGAATTCTGGTATGGTATCTTTTTGCCCCGATCATCAATCCTGTGACAGTTATACTATCTAATTGGTATTTATCATAAGTAATGCCACGAGTGATTTCCAATTTATGTAGATAATTTGGAAATCAAGAGTGGCATTTGTTAGGACTATTTAAAGAATAAAATTAAGCTGTTTACTCACAAATCATTGTTTAACTATAGTTATTTTAAAATATTTATATATTTAATGTAAACGGCGATGTTTGAAAACAAATCAGAAATGTGAGGTTATGTTCATTCACTGCTGCTTGATCATATTATTTATTGCCAAATAAGATCGCAATATTATAAGAGTGCACCCAAGTGGAGAAATAATTAAACACGTCAAACTATATATCATAATCAACATTACGGGTTATTCATTTATTTTTTTAGTAAACAACTCAGTAAAATCAAGGAATATTTTCATTATTTGCTATATTCAATGTATTTGTTGGAGAAAAATAATGCTTTGACCTGTTCAGAACATTAAAAAAGAGGAGCTTTCTTTATCACAAAAGGAGGAGCTGATAAAGAGAAATCGATAAAGAGCGAGGTGAAACACGACTGTCATTGGTTGTAAAACAACATTCATTGAAACGTGATTCGTCATTGACTAGCATTGGTGGCATGAGTTAAATAGTCTTTGTAATAGTCCATTGTTGGCTCATATATGGCTTTCTTTTCACTGTCAACTTCCACAGGTTGGCCACTATGAGTCTCAAAACGGATTGTGGGATCTAATATACCAATTTTAGTCTATGGACTAAATGCAATTATATATCTATTCGTCTATTGCTTCCATTATTACTCCCATTATTACAGTATGTCTCTAAAGTTCAAATACTAATATATCAATTATGGTTCTGAAACTATACGATAGAGAGCAGAGTGATTCTGAAAAATTCTCGATTTGACATGTATTTTTTATTTCATTGTTGTTTATAGGCAATTTAGCATTAAAGGTCATACTACAGCTAGGATTTTAAGATGTAACCAGTATCTGTGTGTTTCTATTGTTTTGTTTATTGTGTTTTTTCTGAGTAAATCTACTTATTTTAATTCCAGTGATACTCTGTAAAGTGGTGTCTGTGTTTTCTTTTTTACAAATTCGTACAACCTGCGATCTATTGTGGGTATATCGCGGGGTATTTAGTCTATGAAAGCTATTTTGTCACATATGGGAAATTGGTCCTTGTTTATACAGTGTTTGAGTTTGCGTTGCAGTTATTCACTTTAGTCAATTAATTTATAATGTTTATTCCAGTGTCTTGAATATTTCACTTACAAACTGTTTAAATGGTTCCTCGTAATACATTTATAACCCATAATTTGCCTTACGATAAAGAAAAACCTGAAAATAACATCATTCAGTTTGGTCGGAACCGGAGTTTCAATACGAGACTCCAACTCTACCTGATCCGATTCGTTTGAGGGAAAAATTATTACATTTGTTTTAATACGTATAAAATTAATTTTAAAGCACCGTTGAGGTTATGTAATAACTAATTAACTCATTGACTCTATCGAACCCATAGGTTCATGGCCGCGCGGACCTAAGTTCTCAATACATCCCTATCCTGAGCTAAACTTTTCTAATCATCTCCTGTATAATCTACTTCTCTCAAATCATGGGTAATGTTATTCTCCCACCTCATTCTTGGTCTATCAACTGGACGTTTTCCCTCTGGTTTTTCTACAAGAAGCTTCCATGCACCTCTTTCATCCCCCATATGTGCCACATGTCTTGCCCTTCGCAGTCTACGAGACTTAACTGTTCTTATTATATATAGCTTCCTATACATATCATGTAGCTCAAATGAAATATAAAATTAGTACCTGATAAATCAGTCTCCTCAACTAAAATAAAGTTCTGTTATAAAACTTCGTCAAGTAGTTATAATATGAAGGTCTCTCAAAACAATGTTTCGTCTTCTGCGTTTCAACTGGTACTCTGATTTATGAGGTACTAATTTTATATTTAATATTTTATTACATTTGTTTTGTAGAATTTAATTCAATGAAAAAGACAGAACCTCAGTATAAAACACAATGTGAGTGGTGGTACACTAGAATAAGTCTCCAATTACAGTTTAGCAACAATTTTTTTAAATATGAGAAAGCCTCCTAACCCAGTGTAATGACCTTTCAAGAGACTGTAGTGTTAAGTAATTGGTGTGGGAATAGACGACCAGATATGTCTCAACCAGATGTGCCGGCATTAACACAAGTTTTATTTCAGTATGACACTCAGAAACCATTTCCTTCAGATTTTGTCATCATATAGTGATGGGAGAGGTTTTTTTAGGTACTAAAAGTAAAGAATGCAACACAGATTAGTATTATATATATATGTAAATAGAACATTATTTATTTTTAATTCAAAAGTAAAATGTGTAATATAACAATATTACATCCCTTACAAAGTATTGAGAAAAATTTTCCTAAGTTATATTATAGATTAGATTAGATTTAGATTAGATTTATTTAGCCTGGTGGAGTTAAGGCCATATGGCCTTCTCTTCCACTCACCAGGATAAACATATATTACATCAGAATATAACAATCTCAATTAACTCTAATATTAATTACTAAATAAAAATTTGATCAAAAAGATAATATCTATTATATTACGATCTATAATGCAACCAGTTAGTGTTAGTTAAAATGAAGACTAAAACTAATAATAAAATGTATACAAGCAAGACATATTATATTGTCCCTGTCTAACACATATAAAAAACAAAGAATGTATATAAAAAACAAAGAAAAATAATGAAATGAGATATAGAAAACTAATTTTACGATTATTATACAATATTTAAAACAAAACAAATGAAAATATTTGTTATTCTTAATATTATTTGCATAAATAATTTAATTTGTTAATTGTTAAAAGAATACTATCAGTGTGGTGTGTAAGTTAGTTTGTTATTAAATAATTCTTCAGTTTGTTTTTGAAAGATGTTATAGTTTGACAGTCTCTGACATAGGGCGGAAGGGAATTCCATGTTTTGGTAAGTGAGACCGTAAAAGATAATGAATAATATATATATATATATATATATATATATAACAAGGAAAGATACGAAACTTAAATTATATAAAACAATGGCTGTTCATTTGTTGTTGTATGGAAGTGAAAATTGGATAATGAAATCAAGGGATAAAAGCAGGATACAGACTGCGGAAATGCTGTTTTTACGTAATGTGAAAGGATGCACGAGAGCGGATAGAATAAGGAATGAAACTATACGAGAAGAATTAAATATATATAAAATTGAAGATAAAATCAGCGAAAATAATAAGAAATGGACAGAACACTTAATGAGAATGAACAACGAAAGAATACCAAAAAGAACCTTCCTGTATAATCCCAGAGGAACAAGAGATGTTGGCCGACCACGCAGAAGATGGACTCCACGTTTAACTTCGCCGGAACAGGCTGCATAGCCTAAACCTTGTAGTAGAAGAAGAAGAAGATTATATATATACGAGTTGATAGGATATAAAGACATAGTATACTATGTTGCAATCTTAACTTTCAGAACCTAAAAATCGGCTCCCTACTCATCACATTATGCTGCACATGAGAGCAGGACCATGGCGTATCAATCTTACTGCTCACCTCACATCCATATTTCAATCACAGAAGTGAACTGTCATCTAGACACATAGGGTGACAAGTGATAAACATATCAGGTCAAGTGTTATATCTCGTTTTCTCAACCTGGATCCGATAAGAAGATCATAGCATCCTATCAAAATCATCAAGTAGCTGGCTGAGAACCGATTTTATATCCTCACCGAAATTCCATGAGGAGTCGAACCAGCACGCGTCCCGAATATCTGCTCCAAATCTGAATGACTTAATTCCTCAGCCATGATAAGAGATTCAATATTTTGCCACGTGCTTTATTTTATTAAAATCTGCAAGTTCGTATAAAAAAAACTTTGGTTATAGAATATTTTACAATAACCGCATTACCAGTTTCAGATTTATTGAGTATTAGCTAATACCCGGCGTGCGCTGCTGCACCTAAATAAATTATAATGTATTTTTGCATTTAGTTGAATAAGTAAAAAGAAAAATAAATATAAATTTATATCGTTATTATTTTTAGATACTCGTGCTGATTACCCGGCGTTGCCCGGGAATCTATGCATCCCGATGTACTTGGCATAAATGGGTTGAAAGACAACATTCGTTATTTTGAGTTATCAATAAAAGAATACCCACAGTTCACTGCTATGCTTGCCCGGGAATCTACTTATCCCGATCTTCTTGGCATCAATGAAAGACAAAAATGGTTATTGTGAGTTATCCTTAAAAGATAAGCATATGCTGTCGCGGACTTTTCTGTAGAGGTTTTCGAGATATTCAATTCTGTGTACATAATAACTTTGTGTATTTGTTATAGTTTAGCCAGCGTAAACAATTGTGCTTACAAAAAGCGACATTTTTTTCACTACAGAATGTGATTTTTAAGGGTGAAGGGCTTGAGCATTAAATCTCTCTTATAACCTATAACCTTCCCGGGAAAATTCTTAACATTTTGCAAAAAGCCCCATCACAATCGGATGAATGGTATGGCAGTAGGCCTACTTGCTTGCCCGGGAATTACTTTTCCCGATCTTCTTGGCTTCAAAGAAAGATAAAAATGGCTATTGTGTGTTATCCATAAAAGATAAACATATGCTATCACGGACTTTATTATAGAGGTTTTTGAGATGTTCAATTCTGTGTACATTAATTTTGTGTATTTGTTATGGTTTAGGCAGCGTAAGCCATATAAGGGTAAAAAAGGGACTTTTTCACGTTTTTCGCTACAAATAAACAAACATTCATTTTAATATATTAGATTAAATGAATAAAACCAATTGATGTATCTTAGAGGATACATTTTTAATTTAAGGGTTAAGATGGTAGTTTTTTCATACATAATAATAATAATAATAATAATAATAATAATAATAATAATAATAATAATAATAATAATAATAATAATAATAATAATAATAAAAATAATAATAATAATTGTAATATTATAAACGATAATAATAATTAATTTAATGAAAATATCATGCCTAATATACATATAGGGCCAATACCGTCTGCTTCCCTATAGATGCCATAGCAATATCTAATAGGCCTATATAAAAATGAATGTTTGTTTGTTTGTACTTTATGTACCGTTGATCCGATATTGTGATTTTTTTTGCAAAATTTTCAGGAGATTTCCGGAATGAACATGTGCTATAGGAGAGTTGTGATACTCACCTCCTACACCCTTAAAAATCACCCTTTGGAGTGATAAACGTCCCTTTTTTACATTTAAATGGCTTATGCAGACTAAACCTTAACAAATGCACAAAATTAATGTACACAGAATTGAATATGTCATAAAACTCTACAAAAAAGTCCCCGACAGCATATGTTTATCTTTAACAGATAACACACAATAGCCATTTTTATCTTTCTTTGAAGCCAAGAAGATCGGGATAAGTAGATTCCCGGGCAAGCGTGCGCTGCCATACCGCTCATTCGATTATGATAGGGCTTTTTGCAAAATGTTCACGATTTTCTCGGAAAGGTTATAGGCTATAAGAGATTTTTAATGCTCAAGCCCTTCGCCCTTTGTAGTGAAAAAGTGAAAAAGTGGCTTTTCATACGCTTAAATTGTTACGCTGCCTAAACCATAACAACCGACACCAAATTAATGTACACAAAATTGAATATCTAAAAAAACAAAACAAAAAAAACAAAAAAAAAACAAAAAAGTCTTGCGACAGCATACGAGTATATCTATCTTTTACGGATAACTCTCAATAACCATTTTTGTCTTTCATTGATGCCAAGAAGATCGGGATAAGTAGATATCCTTGCGGGTATTCTTTTACGGCTAACTCAAAATAATGCATTTTGTCTTTCAGTTCATTTATACCAAGTACATCGGAGTACGTAGATTCCCGGGCAACGCTGCGTAATCAGCACGTAGTATCGAAAAATAATTGCGATATGGCTTTACTTATAGCGGTTGCTTGACTATTAAACTTTGGAAGATGAAATTTTATTTACTATTCGGATTGTATGAAAGTTAGTATGGATGTATTATTAATTGGTTTATTGGTTGTTTTAGCTGCATTAACGAAGAGAACAAAATTTATAATTATTTTTCCTTTTACTTATTCAATTGAACATAAAACACAATTTTCGTCTTTCCGCTAATTTATGCCAAGAAGATCGGGAGGGCAACGCCGGGATAATCAGCACGGGGTATCCAAAAATAATGATATAATTTATAATTATTTTTACTTTTACTTATTCAACTAAACGCAAAAACACATTATCGAGTATATAGGGGTAGTAGCGCACACCGTGTATTAGCTAATAATTTTAATAAAAACAGATGAAAACTAACGAGAAGATACTGCCTTTTTTTAAAAATTTTACCTAATAATAACAGTTACGCATCATTTCGTTTTCACTGCGGTCCGCCACATTTAAATAACTGGCACGAGAAATAAGTATTTACTCAATTTAAGAGTTTAAAAAATAAGGTTTTTGGTTACCCTTGTTTTCCCATTTGTAAAATTAATTACCCTGATTTATCCATATGCTGGTGAAAGATACATCCTTTTTTTACGAATATTGCAGTACATGAAACTGCAATATTCCATTTTTGGCTACTTTATAAGATTGACAGTTATTGAAATTAGACATGATATGAAGTGAATTTGAAATTCGAACGAGTTTCAGACGGAAATTTTTAAGAATTCTATTTTCGAAAGAGGTTCAGAGTTCAAATCGCGGTGCGGTTTTTTTTTTCAGTTTTCTGGGTCGGAACTTCTTCTATGATCCAGTTCATCATCATTTAATAATTTTTTAAAGGGACTATACAGAGAATTTTCACAAGAATACACACAACAGTGGCCACAATCTATGCTACTTATTGACATAAATCGAAATAATCTAGAAGTGATGTTGAAGGATTTTGGAATAAATTGAAGTAAAAAAAGCAGACATCTGTAAAAATGTATAGAGCTGTCTTTAAATAATGAACTCTGAAAATATAGTTAATTAATCTATAAACATATCTTAGTTATACAACTTTCTGTAAAGTTCTGTAGCCATACATATATAACTACTTTCAAAATCTAGTCTGTTAATAGTTTTAAAAGTATTTTTCTTTGGTTAATTGCTCTAGATAAGAAATGTTTGTCTGAAATTAAAATTGTGTATCATGTACATAGAATGAAATTCTAAAAAATTCCCTCCATTTCCTTAATTTCAGTTAAAGAATTTCACTGCAAAATTGAATGTAAAACATGCATGTCCATACATGCCAAAAGTGATGGATCAGTATTATATAAATAGTTAATTGACGTCACCATCCTTGATTTGGTTTATATCAGTTCAAATTCCAATCATTTTGTTCATGCCAAGATTTAATTATGTATTAGGGCATGAGAACGATGCATAAATTTACACTGCAATTCAGAAATGACACAAAAATTATCTGGATTTTATTTTGCATTAATCATAGTTTTTCAAAGATGTTTTTATATATTGCCCATCAATAATAATTGTTATTTCTGAGAATAGACCGTGCTAATGAAGACTCTATGCACATGACGTGTTAATTATTGCACCGTCACATGTCTTTATAGGAAAAAGCTTAATGACATTAATTCATGAGAGAGCTAAATGCATATTTATGAGGCCATACTAAACAAAAAAGAGGGAAGATGTATTAAATTATAATAAATGCTCTAGGTTCTAAGTGTTAAAACATTTATTGCCAATTTTTTAATATTAATGTTTCCTTTAAAGATTCGTAAATTCATCTAGACAGTAGACTTACTCAATGTTTCACAGTATTCCTTTCAAAAATGCCATCGTAGTGAAACGAAAAACACATGAATATAAAATAAGAAACAAAACATAATTTTATTATAACCACTCCTATTTGATAGGGTAAGCTTTTCATAGGATAATAATTTCAAATGCCAATGTTTTACATTTTGTAACTTTTTATGTAATAATAACACTGGTCAACATGATTTTTGTCTCATGAGTACCAATAGTTGTACTTAATGCAGTTTTTTATCGTGTTTTCAAATATGTATTCATAATTTCTCCATCACCCACAGTTTTTTATTCCAATTTTAATTAATGGATTTAAATAATTGTTTTTAATAAACGTTTTTTCGTCCATTTGTCCATTGTAAAATAAAACCAAATGAGCTAACTCAAATGGTTTCAGCTATGGAAAAGATATATCAAGGCAAATGGAATCCTAATATGCTGGCCGATTATTGTTGGACCATCAAGGCGAAATATAGCAGAAATTCGTCATTTCTTACTTTCTAGGCGAGTCCGAACATTCGAATATTGTATAGTTACGAACGTAGAAAATATTAAAGTGTTTGAAATTATAAATTCCTGTCTCTCGGAAACCTTGCGTGATGGAGAAAAACCGATATCATATTTGAATTCAGGGAAAAAAAATACTATCAGAATCACATTTTTGTCCTTTCTGAGACAAAAAAAGTTTATTTTTTGTTGCTCAGTGTAATTGGCTAAACTTTACAACTTATGGCACAACATTTTTAATTACTTTATAAACTCTTCTTCTTCCTTTCATGTGATAGACCTAGAGGTCTGTTACGGTCTCAATCCAACGTTTGAAGGGTCTGCCCAAAGATCTCTTGCCTGGTGGCTGGTAATTTAAGATCTGACGTGGTATTCTTGTTCTGCTCATTCTTCTTACGTGAGATTTCCAGTTGTTTCTGTATTTTTGTACATATTCTATGACTGATTCTGTTTGTAATTATTTGAGAATCTCAGAATTTCTTTTATGGTCTGTTCTTGAGTAGCCTGCAGTACGTCTCATAAATTTCATTTCTACCGCAGTTAGTCTTTGTTCATCTACACTGCGAATTGTCCAGGCCTCACTGTCGTAACGTAATATGGGTCTGGCCAGTGTTTTATAAATTCTAGTTCGTGTGTGTTGCTGTACTGTGTTTGGCTTGAAAATATTATTTATAATTCCTGTTACTCTGAAAATTGTATAATTTTCTTACTAAAATCTTTTTCCTCTTCGTATGTAACTTGGTATCCGAGATAGTTAAATGTGTTGGTTTGTTCTAACATTTTATTATTAATAACAATTTTTACTGCGAACTGGGTCTTTTCCTAGGAAAGCCATGACTTTAGATTTTTGTGTTGAGATTTCCATGTTGCAGTTTATTGCAATTTGGTGAAAAGAGTGAACTGAACGTTGTAGGTCATCTTCTGAATTCGCTATAAACACAATGTCATCTGCAAATAATAGGGTGTCTAAATTATATTTATAAACTCCTGTAAAATTATCTATGAGACTTTTAGTAATTAGAGTATTTCCTCTGGGTACTTTATTGTCGTTCCGCAGAGTGAGATGTATGATGGGATTGCCATCTTAAAGCTATACATCATAGGCCCAGTTGTATGAACCCCAAATGGAGGGCTGCCTCTTTCGCTCCTATGGACCGTTGAGGACTTCTTCCTTGTTACCCCGGGAATGGGTCTCCAAATTTTTCCCTGGAGAAAGGGTGCCTCCTCCGCGCATTTATTTCTGTCCTTTGAGGTACTTTGTGGCACAATCAAAATAATATTTTAAAAACACAAGCAAGGAAACAAAACTAAAATTTTAAAAAACAGTGGCAGCCCCTTAGAATTGTATGGTAATGAATTTTGGGTTTTAACTAAAAGAGAAGAGAATATCATAGAAGCAGCTGAAATGAGATTTCTGAGAAGTGTAGCTGGCTGCAAATTTCTAGATAAAAGAAGAAGTGAAGATATTAGAAATGAGCTGAATATTTTTAAACTTTTAGATAAAATAAAGTAATCTAGAAAAAACTGGAAAGAACATGTTGAAAGAATCAGAGATGATCGCATTCCAAAAATTATACTTAATTACAAACCAAAAGGAGACAGGAATGTTGGTAGACCAAAAAATATAGGCCTATGGATTCAACTTTTTGAATGAGAATATATAAGACCGGAACAAGCCACATTGGCTTAATCCGTGATTGATGATGATTATGATTATGATGATGATGGTGATGGTGAACTCCTGTCAAATTTATTCTTAGGTTTCATTTTTCAAATTGTTTCCCACCATTTACAATGATTTGTGCGTGTTTTCTAACGATTATTTAATATATTTTTTTCACGATATTGAACTACATGAATACGTCGCAGCCATATTGATTTTAACGAATATTCTGTGTTCCAGCGCTGCCAACATAAAGTATGTGCTAATTAACTTACACTAAATAAAATCAGTATGCATTCTTTCACAGGTTAGAGTATTTAAATTGCGTTAGGTTAGCGTTTAGGTTGGTCTTTCATAGGTTAGAATACTTAAATTGCGTTAAATTAAATTTAGTTCTATTGGCAACGCGAGTTCAAATATCGTGTTATGTTGGCTGCATCCCGCGATTCCATTGTGTAAACCGCTTCGCGTCTGTTGGCGCATGCGCATGGTGTATGGTTGGAACTTATAAAACATTTTCTTGTCACATGTTGTTAAGTATTTTCTAATAATTAATAATAATAATAATAATAATAATAATAATAAAATAATTAACAACCCGATACTGTACTTATATTTAGGAGCATAGTGGAACAATAAGAGTTTTCAACCGAAAACGGTAATTGGCAACAGCTTTCAATTCATTCCAAAATTTTCCTATCCTCTTCACCTCATCAGGGCAACAGTTGCCTTCAAGTTATCAGTCCGGCTCGGTCTCTTCACTTCAGAATATTTAATCATCATTATTTTAAGATGGACAAGTGATTGGGCTATCGCATCCGAGTACCCTGGTGCGGCTGCCACCATAAGACCGGAGTACCTGCCCCTCCACTTGGATGGAGTTCCGATATGCACAAGTAAAACATTGTGCAAAACATTGAGTGTGGTTATCGCGCCAAAACTCGGTTGCCATATCCTCGTTAGTAAAAGAAGGGCCCACTACAATAATGTGAGAGAGACTATACACGCATCATCACCCCTTGGCCCCAATAAAAATAATAATAATAATATTTTATTTATTTTGTCAGAATTACGGTCATAAGGACTTTTCTTCAATTCTACTGGCACAGACATACAAAAGTCCGCCACGTAGGAACTGTGTAAAAGAAGAGAATTCCTCGGCATATCGAATTTATGGTACGATTTTATTAGTTTACGGAATATGGCTTTCTTTTGTTAATCCTTAAATCAGAGAAACTCAGTTACTTACGCAGATTATTTCGATGTGTCGGGGTACAGCGAAAAGAAGCCAAGCAGGCCTATAATCGTAATTTATTACTAGGAAAAGTATTTTGAGGTGCGGCACCTTTCCAAAAGATATAGCTGTTCATCATCATCTGCCTTTCAAGTATTAGGCCCAGTGGCCCGTTACGGTCTCCCGCCATCTCCGAAAAGATCGACCCACAGATCTTCTGCCTCGAGGAATGTAGTGAAGAATTTGTTTTGGTATTCTGTGACGATCCATGCGCTGAATATGGGCTAGCCAATTGTTTCTATATTCTTGGAGGTATTCAGATATAGGTACGATGTTTAACTCTCTGGCTATTGTTGAATTTCTTTGGTGGTCTAGAAGGCTATAACCTGCAGTTCGTCGCAGAAATTTCATTACATTAGATTATATCCTAAGTATTTAAATGAATTTACTTGCTCTAATATTGAATTCTGAATACAAATTTTACTTCTTACTGGGAATTTCCCTTGAAAGGCCATAACTTTAGATTTTGTTGTTGATATTTCCATGTTAAATCGTTGGGCTATTATATTAAGATGATGAGTGGAATATTGTAATTCATCTTCATTATTGTCGAAAAGAGCCTGATCATCTGCATATAAGAGTGTGTCTAAAATTGTGTGTCTTGAGAGAGGAATATTACCATGAACTGTCAATCTCCAATGTCTGATGATAGCATTAATGTGTACATTAAATAGAAGTGGCGATAGAGGGCATCCTTGTCTTCTCCACAATTTATATGTTTCCAATCTGACAATTCTGTTCCTATTTGTTATTTTTATGTTATTTTGATGTTTATTTTTATACAGATTAAAAATTGTTTGGATCAGTTGATTTGATGTTCCATCATCAGTTAAGATATCTAAAAGTTTTTGTCTGTCAACTCGATCAAATGCTTTAATAAAATCTATAAACGCTATACGTAGTTCTTTATTGAATTCTTTGTGCTTTTCGATAAGAAGTTTTAACGTGAAATAACCATCGGCACAGGATCTTCCCTTACGAAAACCATTTTGTTCTTCCCCTAATATGTTTTCATAGTGTTTTTGTAATTTAGATGCTAGAACTTTTGTAAAAACTTTATATCTACTGTTGAGAAGGCTAATGCCTCGATAATTATTACAATCTTTGAGGTTATCTTTTTAAAAATTGGTATGATAAAGTTTTTCTGCCAAGATTATTTTGTTTAGTAAGTGAAGAAATTTTTGTTTAAGAGTTTTGTCAGAATATTTAAACAATTCTATATGAAGTCCATCCTCACCAGGTGCTTTATTATTTTTACAGGACTCTAAAGCTGTGTCAAGTTCTGCTTCAGTGATATATAGAAATTCGTCGTTCTGAGATATGGGTAAATCAAAATTAGTCTGGGGGATGGACCATACATTTTGAAAATATGTAACCCAAGTGGTTCCATCAATCAAATTTAATTTTGCACTCTCTTTACACTCTTGGCTAAGATTATTTAAAACTTTGTAAGTTTTTGGGTTAAGTTTGGTAAGACCTCTCTCGAGATTAGAGACGAAAGTGTCCCAATTTTCTCTGTGTCTTCTTCTGATTTCTCGTTTTGCAATAGCTCTTTTATGATAATCAATTTTGTCATTCAACAACCCAGTTGCTATATATTGTTTAAATGCTAGTCTTTTTTTCAGCAATAATTTTTGCTATATCATAATCCCAATTTCTGAGACCTCTTTTCGTGTGCCATATAGTTTTGTCCCTAAACTTTCTAGAGCTGCTTTTCGTAATATGTTACAGATGTTATTCCATTATTCTTCTACTGTTTTCATACCAATAGTTCAGTATATGTATTTGGAGAGATGAAATTGAGCGAAATGAACACAATTTGTTGCACCTTTTGCACCTTTTCGTGAGATTACTACATTTCGTCCCTTTTCCCCCTCCACTTTCTCTGTGATTTTAAAAGATTGGACAGAAAAATGTATATGTTTATTCTTGAACAGCTTTTTTAAAATCTCAATCAGAAGTCAACAATATTAAATAAATATTACAAAATAATTTATGTAATTTATACCCCAGATACAATGGCCAATCTGCAGCTGTAAATTCAAATTTAAATTTCAACAGTGTTGCTGTAACAGTTTAAAATAAGTTCAGTTAGTGCTGGCAATAATCTAACAGTTTTCTATCTACCGACTTGTTGTTGGCTGTGTTTTACTAGTCTGAACCACAACGTATTTTATTAGTGTTACAACTGGGTTTTCACAACAGTAACATGACGAATGTTAAGAAGGATAAGTTGTATCTACTCTCAGAAGAATTCAAAACGCAATTTATCGAAACTGATGGAATGAGTCTTCGATGTTCCGTCTGCGAAGTAAACATTACAGTAAACTAAAGAACAATGAATTACCTCTTATGGACTCTATAAAGAAGAAAAATTTAGTGCAAAATGATATGCATATTATAGAAACTGAGTTCATGTAACTGGTTTAAACCTTAATTCAATTGGTTCAGCAGCACCTTTTTTGCACCTTTTTGCATGTATTTTCAGAACCTTAAAATCATTTCCCTATTTATTACCTATTGCATATTGTATAATTTGACACAAATTTAAATAACTTATATTCGTTAATTTTTATTGTTTACTAAAGTATTAAATACATTAAAACAATGTTTCTTATTGGATACATTAAGGGTTAATTAAATATTGTATTATATACAGATGTCATACATTGCGACAAAATAAGCACGATGGCTGGTTGAGTTTTGGGTTTCACAAAAACTCTACTTCTAATGGTCGATTTCACAGTTTTGGAAAATACCTGACTCGTTCTATGTCAATAGCTTTTTTGAGTTTCGCGATAAATCGAAAATTGTGACTGCTAGACTTACATTGATCCTGAAGATGAATACCGAAATATGCCAAATATGTTTGCTTCACAAAATCAGTGGCATTCTTTCTATTTTTCAGAGGAGTAAGTTCACCACGCACATAACAGAACTCTTCAAGTTACATTAGGAAACCTCGTCATGAAGAACTTCTAATTCATATTTTACTTCAACAGACTTAGGAAATGTGAACTTAATATTTATTTTGACACAATGTAATGTTACAGAACAATAAATAAATCAAACCGAAGTTTTAAAAAAATGAAAGTTTTCCCTATATAAGTCAGCGGAGACAGGTATTGTCAGATATGATTTATCTAACATGCAGTATCTTAAAAACTAGAGCGAATTTGATAAAACCAATGGCAGATTTGGTTAACCACCATAAAAATGCCCATCATTCGTTGTAATTTCGTCGACACCATGAGTATTGTTATTCCTGGGCTGTCTTATTATATTGACAGCCTCTGTGATCTAATTTTTAAGACTATTTAACTCATGCCTCAAATGGGAGTGAATGACCAATCACGTTTCAATGAATTTTTTTTTTACAACCAATGACAGTCGTGTTTCACCTCGATATCTATCGAATTCCGTTTACCAAAATAAAGAAATCTCCTCCTTTTTAATATTCTGAACAGGTCAGAACATTATTTTGCAGTGACTCACTCTCCAACAAATACGTTGAATATAGCAAATAATGAACAGATTCCTTCGAAATACACAATTGATAATTGTGTGTTCAATAATTGTGTTTTTAAATAATGACTTTACTGAGTTGTTTTCTAAAAAAGTAATTAATAACCTATAATGTTGGTTATAATATACAGTTTGATGTGTTTCATTTTTTCTCCACAAGGGTTTACTCTTACAATACTGCGATTTTATTTGGCAATAAATAATATGATCGAGTTGCAGTGGATGAACAAATGAAACATAGCCAAACATTTCTCATTTGTTTTCAAACATCGCCGTTAACATTAAATATATAAATATTTTAAAATAACTATATTTAAATAATGATTTGTGAGTAAACAGCTTAATTTTATTCGTTAAATAGTCCTAACAAATGCCACTCCTGGTTTCAAAATCTTCTAGATAAATTGGAAATCACTCCTGGCATTACTTATGACTTAAGATAGGATTTTTAGGTACTAAAAGTTAAGATTGCAACATAGTATATTGAAAAGTTAGACTGTCCTCTGTTTTGGATTCACATACAAACAGTTGCATAGTATAATGAGAAGTAAGACTTTTGACTTTCTTTTGTCTTGGCTTCACACACAAACAGTTGAATAATATATACTAACTGCATTGCAATCTTATCTTTTATTACACAAAAACCCCTAGCCCTTCGCGTTATAACAATTCCTGGGTGTAAGATTTACATTATCAGGATCCATTCCACCATAATTATATTGTTAAAATTAAATCTACAGGAAACACATGACAAATACAATAATAGAAACTCATGCTTACTGGATAATGTAAAAAATCTGACGTGATATTATCTTAGATGTTAAAGTGAACTAAATAAAAATGTATACTTAAGATTCGTAAACCACATGACAAGCATAATAGAAATTTACAGACTAGATAGGGGCTACAACAAAGGTTTATATACACGATATTTGCATTGATATTAAAGCGTCTCTATTTTATAATTAAATTAAATATATACAGGAAGAATACATAATTAGACAAACGTTAAAATGTACCCGTATACTATTTTTTTCAGTTCAAAATCTAGCAACGTATTTTCCATCTAGCACAAACATAGTGTGGTAATAGAGTAATATAGGAGACTATTTTACAGAAGCAATTTTCTCAGCTGATATATATTTTGCGAAATTGGTTAAGACATTGCGTTTTATTTTAATTAAGTTACTGAAGTGGAATCGCGTCTAATTACCGAGTGTAAGTGCAGAAAACCGCACAACACAGTACGATCCAATTAATGACAGATCCTTGCTGAGGACTTCAAGAACATTCTATTTATTTTCTTAATCATATTCACTGAGATTTTGTTCAGTTTATTCTGAAATCCAGATGCTTTATATACAGAGTAGGTCTCAACTGCACTTCTACTAGCGCTTGATTTTTCAGTTATATTGTTGTAAACTATAGCTCTTCTTCTGTATTTACTAACATTATATAATATTTTAAACTTTTTAAAACAATTTTTATAACATTATTAGATAATTTTTAAGTATTTATTTAGATATGCAAATCACAATATTATGACACTGTTAGACAATATTGTGATGCTAATTGCTATTTTCTCCACAGACTATATTACTTAGTCTGTGATATTTCTATCGTTGTTTTGGGTTATTGCTGGTTGGATCAGCGTTAGGGAGTGATAAGTAAGTGTACACCCATTTTTAATAAACGTTTGGTAATTTTAATTTGATTATTATATTTTTTAAATGTAGATATGGGGATTTATTGCAAATATTGGTCATTTAAAATTCATAGCAACGGATAGTAATCAGGGATGATAATCGATATGTGGTTCGATTGTGGGTTATCGGTGGCTCTATAAACTCTGGCGCATGCGCACTATTGTTCTATAGGACTTTGAAAATATTTCACGCTAGTTTAAGTGCAGTTTTTCCCAGAGTAGTCGTATCTGGAGATTGACTCTATATGCCTAATCTTATTTATTTACTACTAGCTAATAAATAAATTAAAATAATGTGCTTTTATGTTTAGTTGAATAAGTAAAAGGAAAATTAATCATAAATTTATATTTTTTAGATAGGCCTACCCGTGCTGATTACCCTGCGTTGTCCGGGAATCTACTTATCCCGATCTTCTTGGCATAAATCGACTAAAGTACTAAAATTAATGTGGTTTATGTTTGGTTAAATAAGTGGGAGGAAAAATTTATATCGTAATTATCTTTAGATACCCCGTGCTATTTACCCGGCGTTATCAGGAAATCTACTCTTTCCGATATTCTTGGCATAAATGAGCTGAAAGACAAAAATTAATATACTTCTCATGATTAGTTGAATAAGTGAAATGAAAAATGATTATAAATGTATATCGTAATTAATTTAGGATTTCCCGTGCTGATTACGCGGAGTTGCCCGGGAAGCTATTCATCTCGACCTTCTTGGCATAAATGAGCTTAAAGGCAAAATTCGTTATTGTAAGTTATCCGTAAAAGAATATCCGCCATGCTGGTATGCTTGCACAGGAATCTACGTACTTCTCTCGATCTTTTAGGCATCAATGAAAGACAAAAACGGTTTTTGTGAGTTATCCGTAAGAGATAAACATATGCTGTCGCGGACTTTTTTGTAGAGCTTATTGAGATATTCAATTCTGTGTACATTAATGTTGTGTATTTGTTATGGTTTAGGCAGCGTAAGCCATTTAACCGTCCAAAGAGCTATTTTTTTCACGTTTTCCACTACTAAGGACGATTTTTAAGAGTGTTGGAGTTGAGTATCAGTACTCCCATATAGCCTATGTTCATCCCGGGAATCTCCTGAACATTTTGCAAAAAGCCCCATCACAATTGGATCAACGTTATGGGCCGTGTATAAAGTACAACGAACAAACCAGCAAACAAACAAACAAACATTTATTTATAAATATAAGATTACAACAATCGGTGACGCTTTAGTTTGTACTTACTAGACAACAAAACCTGTACTTTATATTCTATCTCAGTTATACAAAAGATTGTACCTTATAAAACAGTCGTCCTCATCTACAATAACTTCTGTTATAAACGTTGTCACACTAATAAAATTCAAAGTTTTTCGAACACATGCTTCACCCTCAGGAATTCGTATGGCCCTGTTTTAAATTATCTGTACACTTTATACAGAAGGCATTGGTTGTTGGGTGTGTTCTCATTTATCAAATTTTTATTTTCTGTTTCCTGTATAAAATATATAAATAACTTAAAACAGTAACATAAGAATTCCTGAGGATGAAGCATGTCTTCGAAAAGCTTCGAATTTTAACAGTGTGACAGCGTTTATAACACAAGGTATTACAGTTGAGGACGACTTTTTTATAACGTACAAAAAATTATAATTCAAACAGTTTTAACCTCAACGGTGTTCAAATATGATTGTTAAAAGTATAGACACTTTATATTCTAACAAAACACGCTATCAAAACATAAAGTATACGTTCACATACTTACATGTCACCCACAGTAGATAATACGATTTTCTTGATAAAAGATATATATATATATATATATGTATATATATATATAGATATATATATATATATATATATGTATGTATATATATATATATATATATATATATATGTATGTATATATATATATATATAGTCGACCGCTGTGGTCTCGAGGTAGTGTGACGCAGCGGGCCCGGATTCGATCCACGGTCGGTGCAGTTTTTCTGGGTGAGGTTTTTATCGGGGTTTTTCCTCACCTGTAAAACAAATGTCAGGAAATCTTTAAGGCCCAAACGGTCGCAAAAATCATATGGCCATCATCATCACAATCATCCTTCACCGGTGTGGAAAGCAACGAGAAGACACCATACCTACAATTCCCTAGTAAAGCTGCAAGCATAGCATGAAAATGTTATGATTGCAGTGAAGGACCTGCCTTCGGACAGAATTACTATGGATGGATATATATATATATATATATATCATGAACCAATAGAATCGGACTATAAATTTAGCTTGTTTAGGAATTAGCTTAGTGTTGCGCAGCTCCTGCGTGACGAATATTTTGTGATTCATAGTACAGTGACTACAAAAGATAGATTGAGGAATCTTCTTTAGTTTAACCTCTCACTTTACAGGTTCTTTTACGTGCCACACGCCCTTCGGGCTTTACAGTGTCACGACCTGTCGGGATAGGGATTTTAACTATGGATCACACCACAAAATGTTTTTGACTTAACAAGAACATGGGAGACCTCCCTGAATGAGAATCAGGATATAAGAACGCAATTAGTGAAAGAAATACCAGAATAAAAGAAGATAACATGTTCTAAGGATGCCACCTTCAAGATAATCTACAACAATTATTAGAGTAACTGGCCAAGAGGTCGAAGATACATAAGCCGACCAAGCAGGAGATAGAATGACTAGTTTAGCCTCGGAACGTATTATTATTATTATTATTATTATTATTATTATTATTATTATTATTATTATTATTATTATTATTATTATTATTATTATTATTATGAAATGAATATTAGATATTCAATAGTAGATTATATAAGATATAAGCAATTAAATTGGTATGGGCACGTACGACGAATACAAGAAGAAAGGTTACCCAGGAAAACATTGGAATGGTGTCCACCTGGAAGAAGAAGAAAAGGAAGACTTCGAAACTTGTGGATGCAAGAAATAAGAACTGGAATGAGAACAGGAGGACTGGAGGACATGAAGTAGATGGATAGAGACGAGTGGAGAAGAAAAATAAAACTTTAGGCACAGAAAGATGTGTAAACATTAAAATTCTGTATATAAATAAATAAAATTATTATTATTATTATTATTATTAATATTATTATTATTATTATTATCGGCCGCGGTGGACTAGTTGTTATGCTCCTTGCCTCTGGTCCTGAGGTTCGCGGGTTCAAACCCGGCCGGGCTCGATGGATTTTTAGGACGGAAAAATCCAAGGAGCAAGTCCTCCGGGAGGGACTTTAAGCCGTGGGTCCCGAGTCTGAAGATTTTCGGGCTCGTAAAAAATCCTTAAGCCTGAATGAAAAGGCATCTAAGCAAAATTTACCGAATTTTCCCGTCCTAGTACTACCTTGGTTTCCTAGATGTCAGTGAGGTGGAACGCCGACCACGGACCACTCAAAATGACATCTATACGAAAACAAATGTAACTAAATTAGTATGGTTCAAATTCTTCCCTGTAGGGGGAGAGTGCCTAAATCTCTGTAATGGGAAAACACGGGCTTACAATACAAAATTATTATTATTATTATTATTATTTAACTAGTTGGCAACAACTAATGTGGGAGCTGTAACAAGGAGAACGGGAGGAAAATGAAGATAAACCGTGAGTAGAGAACAAATAGAGAGCTAAATTGTAACGCAGGTGATAGTACAAATTAATAGACACAACTGAAAGTGTAGGCAAAGTTCCATACGTCTAAATAGTAAAACCACAGACGACAAAAGAAGAAAGTGGGGTTAGTGAAGTGCTATAACGTTGAGTGCAGTGCAGGGTTACCAACGGCGAAGTTGTAAACATCTATGCAAGCAGAGAGAAGGACTACAGGACAACTAGCGACATCTGTTAGCAACAAAGTGAACGGCAGAGGCGAGCAGCGCGCGATCAGGCAGCAAGTACTACCATCAGCCGGAGACCGACAGAACTAAGAGAGCAGCAAACCAGAAATACGAAGGAATAATCAGCCGAATACCAGACCGTACCCATATCAGATCCCAAGGCAGAGACCACCATAACACCGGAAAACAGATACACCATGGCGGGTAATAAGTCAGGCCGGAAAAACAACACAAAGAACAATCACTCAAACCGCACAAGCACAAGCGACGAGGAAGATTGCGCGGGAAACAGCGGAGGTATAAAAGGCATGTTTACAGACATACTAAACGAAATCAAAGAAATCAGAAGACAGAACGAGGATTTCAGAGAAGAGACTAAGAAAAACATCACAGATCTAAAGAACGAAATCAAGAATTTCGACAAGAAACTAGAAGAAAAATGCTGCTCACTAGAAGAAAAAATAATCAGCGGAGAAAACAGCACAAACGATTCGGTCAGACGAATAGAAGAGAGGCTAAAAACACTGGAAAACGCAGAGGAAAAGAGACAGCGCAGTGAAAAGAGAAACAATATAATTATAAAAAGCAAGGACTTTGACGAGGAAACAAACAACACAAAAGATGACAAAGTGAAAGCAATACTCAGAAAAATCGAATGCAAAGAAGACTATACCAGAGCAACATTCATAGGAAGAGACAAACTAGACAGGGGCCTCGTGAAAGTACAAATGAAGACAATGGAAGATAAAATCGCCGTCATGAAAAACAAAAGCAAATTAAAAGGACAAGACTGCTACATAGATTCTGATCTGACTAGACAGGAGAGAGAGATTCAACAAACACTCAGACAACGTGCAAGAGAAGAGCGAGAGAAAGGCAACACCGTACAAGTTGGGTACCAAAAAATGTTGGTAAACAATCAGTGGGTAAACTGGACTACTCTCCTTCAACAGCAAGACACCTAAAGCATACTATCTTACCACATGCCAGAACAAGAACAAGCAACGACCATGCAATTACAATATCAACACTGAATGTACAAACACTTAGAACAAGCGAAAGAGAGGAAGAGTTAGATCATGCTTTAAAAGAAATAAAATTCGACGTATTAGGTCTTAGTGAAATTAGAAGAACTGGCGAAGCCATCATAGAAAAACAAAACGGAGACCTATTTTATTATATAGGCACAACTCCCGGACAAAGAGGAGTAGGCTTCATCATCAGAAAACAAGTCAAACATATGGTGCAAGAAATAGTAGGGGTGTCTGAAAGGATCGCAGTCTTAAAATTAGCAACTAGAGGCTCCACAATAACAATCATTCAGGTTTATGCCCCAACAGAAGCCTACAGCGATGAAACTATAGAACAATTCTACTGGAACCTGGGAACTACCATAGATCAGCACAAATCTACACTAAACCTAATCATAGGAGATTTCAACAGCAAAGTGGGCCCACGCAGCCACGAGGATGAAGACCCAGTGGGAAGATATGGGTATGGGGCAAGAAATGAAAGAGGGGAAAAGCTCGTTCAATTCGCACAAGAACATAAACTAAAGATAGCCAACACCTTTTTTAAGAAAATGCCTAGCTCAAAGTGGACTTGGCGCTCGCCAGACGGCAACACAAAGAACGAAATTGACTACATCCTAAGCGATAACCAAAGAACCATAAGAGATATCCAAGTAGTAGCCAATCTGAAATTCAGTACAGACCACAGGATGGTGCGGGCAAAAATGAAGATAGAAAGAAGAAGGAAGCATCCAACAAAGCAACATAGACAAAATATAGAAAACATAGACAGCAACAAATTCCAGCTACATCTTCGCAACAGAATTGCAGAGTCCAACCCCAACCGAGAAGCAGGTGCTCAGGAACTGTACAACTCCCTGGAACAATGTATACTACAGGCGACCAAGGACTCCAGCAAAAATACGAAAGCTCAGAAAGAAGGCAAACTCAGTCAAGGAACCATTGCCTTAATCGAACGTCGATCGGAGATGCTACAAACCAGAGACGCTTCGGAGTCGAATAGAACCGAGTATGCCGCAATGGACAAACTGACGAAAAAGGAAATACGGAAAGATCTGCGAGAGTACCGCACAACCATAACTAGGCAAATAATAGAAACCTCCAAATCGATAAGGAAAGCAAAGAGGGAAAGAAATGGTGACAAACAATGGATGCTAGGAATTAAGAACCAAGCAGGAGGCCGCAACACATTAAGAACAGATATAATCCAGTCAGCCACAGATTTCTATAAATCCCTATATACAAGCTCCCTAACAACCCAGGCAACAAATCACATAGGCATATTCGATGCTAAACTCGAAAACCACGTCGACACCTTTCCCCCAGTACTGGCCAGCGAAATTAGAACTGCAATAGATGAAATGAAAAATGGCAAAACACCCGGAGAGGATGGAATATACAACGAATTGCTAAAACTGGCTTCAGATCAAATACTACCATCACTCACAAACATCTTTAACAAAATTCTGCAGACAGAAGAGATACCCGAGCAATGGAAATCAAGCACAATCATTCTTCTCCACAAGAAAGGCACAAAAGATGACATGAATAATTACCGACCTATAAGCCTGATGTCCAATCTATACAAACTATTTTCAAAAGTGCTAACAAGAAGACTAACAAAAGTCCTGGACGAAAACCAGCCAACAGAACAAGCCGGATTCCGCTCAGGCTTTAGTACAACAGACCATCTCCAAGCAATTAACCAAATAATAGAAAAGACAGTCGAATACCACCATACATTATATCTAGCATTCGTCGACTACAACAAGGCATTCGACTCAGTAGAACATTCAAGTGTCCTCCAGGCATTACACACACAAGGAATCGAACACAAGTACATCCGCGTTCTGGATAAGATCTACAGCCAAAGCTATGCCAAGGTGAAGACAGAAATTGTGGGACAACCATTCAGTCTCAAAAGAGGAGTACGACAAGGCGACCCAATTTCTCCTAAACTTTTTACATGCGTGCTTGAAGACATATTTCGAAAACTAAACTGGAACAAGAAATACGGAGTAAATATAAACGGGAGCAGGCTATCCAACTTAAGATTTGCTGACGACGTGGTATTGTTCGCCAGATCCCCTAAACAACTCCAATCAATGCTACAAGAGCTCTCAGAAACTAGCAAAATTGCAGGCCTTTCGATGAACAAAAGCAAGACACAAATTATGTCTAATGGTCCGGAAACCCAATCAAAGTCGATGGAATGGATCTTCAATATGTAAGCGAGTACATATACTTAGGACAACTACTCTCCTTCCATCAGAAAGTAGAGAAGGAAATAAGCAGAAGAATAGCTCTCGCCTGGAAGGCGTTCTGGTCACTGAAATTTATACTGCTGGACAAGTCACTCAACCGGAAACTCAAAATGGAAACACTACAAACCTGTGTTCTTCCAACACTGTTATATGGCTGCCAAACTTGGAATCTTACTGCCAAACTGAAGTACACACTCCAAGTATGCCAAAGGAAAATGGAGAGGAAAATCTTAGGCATAACTCTGAAGGACAGAATCTCGAATACAACACTTCAAGCGATATCCTCAACAACTGATCCCGCACAACAAGCCATCAGGAAAAAATGGAAGTGGGGAGGCCACGTCGCAAGAATACAGGACGACAGGTGGACAATAAAAACAACCATGTGGGACCCGTACACAGGCAAGAGACAGCGCGGAAGACCAAGACGACGATGGGCTGACATCTTCAAAGAACGAGCAGGGGCGCAATGGTCCAGAGTCGCCAGATGCAGGAAAAGATGGAGAACGATGGAGAGCCAACTGTGTATTAAATAATCACAGAACAGACAGTGTATACAAACCAAGTGCTACATCTAAGTCAACTTCTCACCACGGAGTAGCTCACCGGGTGACACTCTCAAATAGAGCTTAACCCCTGTACAGGGAGGCCTTTGCCCTAAAGGGACATATCAGGCTTTATTTATTTATTTATTTATTTATTTATTTATTATTATTATTATTATTATTATTATTATTATTATTATTATTATTATTATTATTATTATTATTGTTATGCGAAGAGATACTATGGGCCAACATGCTCACTCTATTGAACAACACTAAAAATTGGGGCTGGAAGTTAGTATCAATAAAACTAAAAATATGGGCACACACAGAAATACATTATAAAATGGAAATGGACAGCTAATGACAAATGAAGGAAATTTTGAAGAAGTGGCTGAATTCATATACTTAGGAACAATAATTACAAATAGGAATGAGATGCACAAAGGAATTAAACATGGTTCAATTCCGGAAATGCGTGCTATTATGCATTACAGGGACTCTTGACATCCCAACTCCTTTCAAATAATGTTAAACTAAATAAATAAATAAATAAATAAATATATATATATAACTGTTATTCTATCAATTATATTATATGGATGCGATACATGGACTCTTACTGTAAGAGAGGTTTGGAGCATACGAGAATTTGAGAATAAAGTTCTTAGGAAAATGTTTGGACCAAAGAAAGATGAACACACAGGCGAATATAGAAGACTACTTAACATTGAGTTACACGATCTTTATAGGAAATTATATATAGGCCTAATAACAGTTAATTGCCGTAGACTGCGATGAGAAGGGCATGTGGCACGAATGGGGAATGAAAGAGGAGCATGGAAGCTTCTTGTAGGAAAATCTGAGGAAAACGTCCTGTTGGTAGACCAACAATGAGGT